>JAJLWQ010000008.1:0-39132 GCA_030570875.1 Citeromyces matritensis
GAATTGGACCACAGCGTGGGAGCTGTGGGCCCAAATCGTCGTTTCGTCCGTAGATAATGGACGACGTACAAGAGGAGTTCATATGCAAAGAGATTTCCCATTTCCCTTTGCGTGATATCAGTCAATTTTTCGAGAGTAATTTTGTGGTTTTCCTGCGGGGCTATCTGTTGCCATATCACCTGAGTCACCGGGCATTCCCCGTATATGTGTGTGAAGGATTCCTTTTGTGCTAAGCACAGACTGCATTGGTCGTTATGAGCATATGGTTGAGTTGATGTATGCATATACTATATAATTGGCTGATTATTTATTTTTATCGCGCACCACACATTTACATCACATTTCCTAATCGCAATTCGGTGATTATGACTTCCGAAAAACAATGGCAACACTCTCATTCTTCCTCGCCCCGAGCGGAAAACGCCTCAAATGACCCGAACATTGTTGCGATGTGCGAGAAATACTCTATAAACCCTATCTTGTACAGGGCCCTCTTCAACGGAAACATCAAAGACCGGATGTTTATCCTCCGATTCGAAACGGAAGTGATCAGTTTCATCAACTCCACAGAGGTGGACTCGTGGAAGTTGAATCCGCTCAATAGTTACTTCCGGTTGCTGACTCATCAGGTTGCAGAGTACTATCAGCTGGGACACATTTTGCTCAAAGATGGGGTATCAATGGTTATCTTCAAAAACAACACATCTGCAATAAACGGAACTCACGGAGAAGCTCCTAGGGACCACAGAGAGAAGCTCAATAGAAGGCGATTGGGCGATATTCCGAACGAACTTCAAGAAACAGACGAAACAGATAGCATCCAGATTATCACAGAGGCGGAGCCAGCTCAGCCTAAGAAAATCATGCAAAGAAAAAAACCTTCAAGCGATGAAGATAATGGTACAGAGAATTCACCAGAACCACCCAAACCGCAGATATCGCCTGAAGAGTATATAAAGAAAAGGGAAGAGATCTTTCAAAATGACACCTCAAATCACTCAAGTGATTTTTGGGCAGAAAAGATACACACCACTCCTTCCTTTCAGCCGCAGGGAATGTCGTTCTACCCGCAGATGCCTTACTATATTCCATCACCCCCGAATCAGCTATACGGATATAGGCATACGGGTTTCGGTAGAGGAAACGGTGGAGTGCATAGTAACTTTAATGCTCCACCTGTATTCAACCCAAAGACTGCAAGTTATCACAGACGTTCATACAGCCGGCACTCTTCGGAAGCTCCGTCAGACGAGTTTAGCTGAAAAAGAAAATATAGAACATAGAAGGATCTAAGGGGAAAAGTTATTATATAGGACAATATATTTGTAAATCGGACACGACTTCCTTTTTACCGCAAGATACGCTCAAATGGACGAAGTGAGTAGGGTTACTTGAGGCTTCTAACCATTAGATTCGTGCAAAGAGACTGGCCAAGCTGGCGAATATCTCGAGATCTGAGTCTCCGGGTACGCCAGCCCCTGTATCCGACAACGTGGCCAAGAAATCGGAATCAATAGAATCAAATCACACAGTATCGAAACCTTCAATTCCTGAACCTTCAAAGCGATCAGAATCAAACACCTCAAATCACAAACGCCTAGCGCCATCTCCCGAAAACCTCTCGGCATGGTCAAATGCTCAGCTGGAACAGATCCTTCAGGTAACCCTCAACATGGAAGGCTCCGGTAATCACCTGTTCATCAACTCCACCTTTGAAGAGTGTGTTGAGGCCAATGTTGATCCTCTTTTAACCAAAGATTTAATCGACCGGGCGCTACTGGAAATTCTAACAGAAGTGGGACTTTCAGATACTCTCCCCTTAAAGTATTTACACAGCTGTTGGATCAGAGCCATTCGTGCCAAGCGCATGGTCAAGCCGACGGATGCGAATCGAGACTTCAAGTTCGATGTCATAAACGAGGTGATCAGACTAACGTCGTCTTATGCACTACTCTGTCTTCAAGTTCCTGACATGTTTATTAATAACGTTTCTGTCAACCATACAATCGAGTTTATTGTGTCCGAAATAAACGAGGTTGGTGATTTTGTGCTGGAAATCGTTGTTCGTGCCAAGGAGAATGACTCTATTGTCGAGTTTCTTGATATTGTGGTTCCGTGCCTGTCCAATTCGCTGAAAAAGATGGATCTTTCTCGGACTTCAGATTTTGCCAAGATTGTCTCTCTGTTTCAAATCTTGGTCTCAGATAAAGACGTGGCAGCGGCATTTTCTCAAATCGAGGGATTCCATCCTTCCAACTTGAAAGCAAACCAATTTGAAACAAACACCATTTTGGGTCCTCTTTTCAGGGTTTCTCCTCTTCTCCCAGAGCTGACAAAGAGCAACTATTCGGGAGATAAGTCCAAAGCTCAAGTCTTTACCATTCACGAATCTCTGCAGGCAGAACTGAAAATACACCTCGATAAGCTATTCTACATTGCGGATCGCATTGTGAGAGGATCTGCATCGTCCCGTAGTGCGATTCTTTGCCTGTTTGCTGATATGGTGAACCAGAATCATCTTCGTGCTGGAGAGCATGCGAATATAAAAGATGTGGCCAGTCATGGATTGATGTTCAATGTCACCATGATTCTGATAAAGTTGTGTCAGCCTTTTCTAGCGGATTTCCCGCAGTATTCCAAGCTCGACAAAGTTGATATCAACTACTTGAGCAAAAACAAGATTTTGGATTTTTCAGAGGAAACAAGACTCAACGCTAGTATTCAGCAAACCAATGAGTTTTATAGCAAACCAGAGAACAAGTCTGATTCCGATCCCAACTTTATCTCCGATATTTTCTTTCTGACAGTTTGCTATTTGCAATACGGGTTGGGAGGGATTTATCCATACTACAAACGGCTCAAAAGATACATCAAGCAGCTCACCCAACAGTTGGAGAAGCTGCAGAGTTCCTCATCTAATGAAAGTCCTTTCATGCAAAGATTCTTGCATTTGCAGCTACCTAAACTTAAGGCTCAGCTTGAAGGATATCAATGCGAAAAGTACTCTATTGAGATGGTTTTCTCGTTTAAAGATCTACAAATGGAGGTATTTGATTTTGTCGTTGGCACCGCTACATTTGTGATGCGTTTGGTCGACCCAAGCCATCAGTTCCCTGCGAAAAATATCAAAGTCCCCATCCTGGATGTCGAGATTGATGATCTAGATGACCAGGAGTACCTGAGAGATCATTCACCCATCCCGTTCCGTTATTTCCCCGAGTTTCTTGTTCAAGGAGGCATCGACTACGCACATTTCATCTCCAACTTTCTGAGAAATCCGCTGATGGGCAACCCAAAGCTGGAAAGATTTATCGAGTTCTCGATAGTGCTTTTGAGATGTACCGAGCTGATTTTTAACCCGCATTTGAAAGCCCGTCTTGTCGAAGTTCTTTTCTTTGGCTCCCTGCCTTTGTCAGACGGCAGTGATGGATTCATGATTGAGATTTTCAACAACAACACCTTGATCAACCAAAACATTTTGTTTTCCCTGCTTGACTTTTATGTGATGGTGGAGAAAACCGGCGCCTCTTCTCAGTTCTATGATAAATTCAACACTCGTTATCATATTTCTGTCATTTTGGAAAAGCTGTGGGATAACCCTATTTATAGAAGTCAGCTCCACCAGCAGGAAATAACCAACGTCAAGTTTTTCGTTCGTTTTGTGGCAAGAATGCTTAACGATACCACCTTTTTGTTGGATGAAGCACTAAGTAAACTTACAGAGGTTCATGATTTACAGGTGGAAATCGATAATAGAGCCAAAGGTGGTGCTTCCACTTTGGAGGAAAATGATCAGCAGCTGGCCGAAAATCTATCAAAGGCTGAGGATCAGGCAAAATCTTACATGGGGCTGAGTAACAAAACTATTGAGTTGTTCAAGCTATTCACTAAGGAATCACCAAAAAGTTTCACTATTGTGGAAGTTGTTGATAGATTGGCAAGCATGTTGGATTTCAACCTAGCTCAGTTGACCGGTTCCAAGTGTCGCAATTTGAAAGTTGTGGATCCAGAAAAATATGATTTCAAACCAAGAGAGCTGCTTTTGAGCATAGCTACAGTCTATGTGAATTTGTCTCAGGAGCCAGATTTCATAGCGGCTGTATCGAGAGATGATCGTTCGTTCTCTTTACATTATTTCGACAAAGCTACTGGAATCTTGACCAAGTTTGGTCTAGCATCTGATGCATTTTTGACTCAATTCCAAAAAGTGGCTACCGATGCTCATGCCCAAAGAGAGCAGGAAGCACTTGAGGAAAGTGAGCTTGGAGAAATTCCAGATGAATACCTCGATCCTCTGATGTTCACCCTGATGGAGAACCCAGTGATTCTGCCATCTTCCAAAATGTCGATTGATCGTTCCACTATAAAGGCACATCTTTTGAGTGACCCTACCGACCCATTCAACAGAATGTCTCTCAAGCTGGAGGATGTGGTTGATAACTTCGCTTTGAAACGCGAGATACAGGAGTTTAAACAAAGAAGAAAGGGAGGCGACATTAAAATGTCTGAATAGATGAAGATTATTCTTGAATATGGTTTTCCCGCGGGTCTCGAATATTCGTATTTGTGCTGTCTTTGACGGCATGTAAAGTTTCACTCTAGTACTGTTTGAATAGGAGGATACCGTATGTCCTTGGCATTATAATTCAAGTGCATGCACACTACTTCAGTACCTTGTAAAAAACTGAATTTCATGATATATATGCGACTTGGAGAGAACATAATCGCTCTTTTTTTTTATTCGATCTTTTTTAGTTCCATGTTTCAAATTCATACCATCGCAGAGGTCTAAAATACCTTTGATTTCTTAAAGTGACTTTAGGTGAGCGTAGAATGAAGGACAAGTGATGCTGGTTTGCTTCATGGCTTTATATAGCCTAATGGTAATCAGAATTTTATTTTGTTACTTTCTCTATTTGAACATTTTGGCTTGAAATGACCGAGCTGACACGGCCAAATGTGGAATAAGGTGAAAGTGTAATCAATGCTTCTTAACAAGTGAGGCATATCGACCAATATTATCTATCGCCGACATAATAATTCTTTGCAGTCTAGCGAATGCTGGGAAGGTCCGAAACAAAAATCGATCTACTTCACGAATTACACTACAATAACAGTTACAAGAACCTACTCGGAAAGCACCCTTAAACTAAATTAGCGACGATATAAATACCTACAGACATCAAAGACTTAAGCCTTGATAGCGTATTGTCTAGCTGGGTAAGCAATTCTGTTCTTTCTCTCCTTTTCGGTAATTTGAGTCTTCTCATGCTTGTTGAGCTGTCTTCTCAAAGCTCTGGTCTTCTTGGCTCTCATGTCCTTTGGCAAGAACTTCTTACCGGCGTAAAAGGCCTTGACATTTTCACGTTGTTGCAAGTTGATGATGGTCAACACTCTGGCAATGTCCTTTCTGACAACGTGGATCTTTGGAAGAGAAGGACGGGTGAGTTTCTGCACCTTCAAGTTGGCGAGCTCCTTCTTCAACTCAACGAGTTGTTCCTCTAGTTGTTCCTTAGACTTTGTGCGGAGTTCGAAAGCTTTAACGCCTGGCATTGTGTGGTTTGTAGGAGAAGGTGCACTATTTTGCAGGGGTGTGAAAAATTGGGTCGGTGTGTCGTGCACCACCCAGGTAAATGTGCGGATACGCAGTCACAGGCACGTGACTTGACAAAGGGCACCACTAAAAAAACATGCTTCAACAATACACTTTTTT
This sequence comes from Citeromyces matritensis, assembly GCA_030570875.1. Classification (NCBI taxonomy): domain Eukaryota; kingdom Fungi; phylum Ascomycota; class Pichiomycetes; order Pichiales; family Pichiaceae; genus Citeromyces; species Citeromyces matritensis. The sequence continues at coordinate 5,714 of JAJLWQ010000008.1, forward strand.
AAACTTTCCCAAATAAACAATACTTAATATGAACTAATCTATTTAAGCACTGTTCTTGAGGTTTGTGCTCAACCATTCCAATCCCTCGTACAAACCGTCACCAGATGTGGCACAAGTAGCTTGAATGTACCAAGGTCTCTGTCTGATGGAATGAAGACCCAATTTCTCGGTAATTTCAGCAGCATTCATAGCGTTTGGAAGATCTTGTTTGTTGGCAAACACGAGCAACAAAGCGTCTCTGAGCTCGTCCTCATTCAACATTCTTTGTAGTTCTTCTCTAGCCTCAGAGACACGGTCTCTATCGTTAGAGTCTACAACAAAGATGATACCTTGAGTGTTTTGAAAGTAGTGTCTCCACAGAGGTCTGATCTTGTCTTGTCCACCAACATCCCATACGGTGAAGGAGATATTTTTGTACTCTACTGTTTCCACGTTAAATCCGATGGTTGGAATTGTGGTGACAATTTCACCCAATTTAAGTTTGTAAAGAATGGTAGTCTTACCGGCAGCATCCAAACCAACCATGAGAATTCTCATCTCTTTACGACCAAAGAGACCTTGAAGCAATTTTGAAATAGATAAACCCATCTGATGTTAGTTGTGATCAAGACGCGTAAACCCTCAAGTGACACGGTGTCAGTAACATGATTTGTAATGCAACATAGAAAATAAATTCAATCGAAAAGATGGCCATCGAAAGTGATCTAGACATCGTTTCTGGCGATTCAAATCAAGTTTGCCGTTATGAACCCGTGTCACCTGAAATGGCTTCAACCACTCCGCAATCTTCGGAGAGGATCGGAGGGTAAGGAATAGCACGTACCTTTGATTATTAATATTGTACAATTATGTCAAACAATTGTTCCCACTGATAAGACAAGTAATGGTCCAGTTTTGTTATGAATGGACTGAGCTAATCAAAAAGCAGCGGGCGCTCGATCAGAGGGTTACCCGGACCTAAGGCTGCATTAGGAGAAAAAAAGAGAAAAAGAAAACAAAAAACCAAAAAACCAAAAAATACAAAACCTTTATATTTCTCTATTTTCCCAGATTTATTTTACATTCAGAAAACCGTCTTAAGGCGCGGAGAAATATCGCGTACGATACCTCATCATTGCTAGGTTCCCAAAATATCTCACAAACACGAACGTGCCATGGAGGGTAACCTTGTAAATTCAAATGCGGCTGAAATAAAATCAAAAGCTCAGGTTCAGGACCCACTAGTTGTTTAAGCTCATCATCGATAAAGTTTATCGTAATATCCTTCTTTTTCAACTCTCCGCTTTTAGTCATCTCAGCCATAACTTTTGTGAGCTCCACTATGGTGGATTTGCCATCAATCTGTGACAATAACGATATTTCAATATCGATTTTAAAGTCGGGGGATTTGTACAACATTTCATCTTCATCTTCATCGACGCCATAATAAACCATATTCAAGTGAGGTACCCTTATTATGAAAGTTGGTACGCTTTCTGTTCCGTAATAACTCACGAGTTTCCGATAAACTGCCCTTCTTAACTCGGGTAAATGCTTCTTCATCACTCCGGATGGTTCATAAATCGAGACACCCGAAATTCCACAAGATGTGCTCCATGCTACAATTTCGGAAGAATCATTCAACAGCCCGCTTATCCCTCCATTCTCATCCTCCTCAGGCTTGAGATGCAATATGGTCGATATATTCTTTGGCAATTTCGCCAACTTTTGGATATCCTGGTTTATAAACGTATGAGATCTAGAAGGATTGTAAATCATTCCAAACAACTTGAGTTTGAATCTGTTCAATGCTCCCTGAAATGCTTGAACAAAGAAAACTATCGAATAGAATAGTAGCAGAATAACGTGAAACACGTAGAAATGAGCCGTACTCCTATATGTTGGTCTGTGACCAGCATGCCTTATCCTTTGCTTCCTAACACTGCCATTGACGGACTTTTTCTTGATGCCGTTTTTAACAACAGCCGCCTGTTGCATTATTGTTGAGTGCGAATAAGAAATATGTCACGTGATTGTATACATTTGATCCTACATATTTAACTCGAAATTGATGACTGTACACTGCTAGGAGAATCACTTTCCATCTCGAGCTCGTCTCCTTCCTCATCGCCATCATTATGCAAATCAAGTCCGTTAACAAATGCCATTAAGTGGTCCTGGTGAGGATAGCTGTAGTCTTGGTCCTCCTGTGTGCCATGCATTTGAGCGTAATCACCAAAATTGAATTCTGGACTGTCGTAGTCGAAACTATCATCTGATGAAGAAGATTTCACAGATGGAGGTCCATTGTTGGGGTGATTCAAAAAATTCATCGGAGATATGCAAACTTTTCCCGCGTCAGATTGTGAAGTGGCGCCTGCCGTGAATACTGCACTGGTCTCAGTATCATCATGCGTTGGCGATATACTTAAAGAATCCTTTTTGTGAGCATTGGATATATTTTCCAGAATGTAGTCCTTTTTAGATTCTGTTGCAGGGTGACTTTCTGCTGCCTGATTTGTTTTTAAATAATTCTCATGAAGTCTTGACTTGAACTTGGTCGACTTGGCAGCAGATGAGCAAGATTTGAACATTTCGTCAATCTCCTCCAGCATGAGTCCCTTTGTTTCGTAGACGCATAAAAATGCAAATAAAGCTCCAAAAGCATTGAAGCCTCCCCATATGAAAAAGATTTTGTTTTCCAGAGCCGCCGTGTGACTTCCAGTATCGACAAGGAAGGGAGTTATGAAAGACAATATAAAATTCACCAACCAATTTGTGGACGCAGTCAAAGCAACAGCCTTTTGTCGAATTGCAAGCGGATAACACTCACCCACAATAACCCAAACAAGCGGCCCCCATGAAGAGGCGAAAAATGCAATAAATACGCATAGAAAGGCTATGAGCACCTTGTTGGAAATAACACCATCGGTCGTTATTCCCACAATGGCAACTATAAAGTTTGCAATAGCCATGCCAACTCCGCCTATGATTAAGAGTTTTCTCCTTCCAATCGTTTCCACAAGAACAATCCCAGGGATGGTAGAAACAACGTTAACGGCGTACGTGATGAAAGAAAATAAGTAAGGTTCTGTAATGCCCACTTTAGCCAGGAAGTTAACACCATAGTAGAAAATGAAATTAATCCCCGAGCACTGCTGGAAAGCGTGCAAAAGCAAACCAACCATCATTCGAAATCCCTGTTTGTGTCTTGACGGTCCGCTGCGGAAGCAATCTAGGATTGTTGTTTTCCCGAAACTAGCTTCGTAATCGTGACTTGCTTTAATTTCAATCAGCTCCTCAACTAGAGTCTCGTCATCAACCGGTAGTCTTCTAAGTCTGGAGAGAGCTAGAATGGCGTCATCAAGCATATCTCGCTTGACATAATAACGAGGAGACTCCGGCAAGAGATACATCCCGAATGACAAGAGACTAGCCCATATGAATTGTAGTCCCACCGGGATGCGATATGATCGAGCATCTAGATATACACGAGTTCCCTGTGCAACAGCACTAGCTACTAGTAGCCCCCAAGTGATAGCCCACTGATACGTAGAAATAATTGCACCACGCACCCATTTGGGAGATGATTCGGACTGATATAATGGGACAACGGCAGATATAACTCCAACACCCAGTCCTGAAACAAACCTTCCTATACACAAAAGCACCACAGAGGATGTCAAGATCTGCAATATCGAACCAGCATTAAACACAAATGTTGTCACGATAATAATAGTCAACCTCCGCCCTATCCTATCTGACAATATTGGAGCTATCAAAGCTCCGCAAAATGTACCCAGAGAAAGAACGGCAGTTATAATCGCCCGTTCAGGAACGGCAAAACTTTTACCGTTCGATGCAAAATTTTCCTTAACGTACTCCATCTCCAAAAGTCCGTTGATTATACCCGTATCATATCCATAAAGAAACCCTCCCAACGCCGTAAACGTTCCAACCATCATGGCCATGACTGATGATTTCTTCTGCCGCGAAATCGCAGTCGCATCAGGGTAGTCATCCTGGAACGTGACGCGTTTATCCACTAAAAGCGACGAGAACCAGTCTAAACCCATAAGATATCTTTTGCGTGACTATTCAAGTACATAAATTGAGTGCATACATCAGTACATGCTGTGGGGGAGCGGGGTAGTCAAGTGATTTTTTTTGTTGAGCTTTTCTCTTGAATTTAACGCTACTCTGTTTGCAGATTTTGATGATTGAATTTCGATACAACAGTCGTTACAACGGTAGGCTGTACTTGTCCATTTTTCCTTTCACTAGCTGGTTCTGGTAGAGGGTCATTGAGAACTGCTCAGTCAAGAGGTTGTAGTCAGTTTGTCTTTGAAGTGAAAGGACAGCAAGATTGGCTTTAGCCCCGGAAAGTTAAAATCTCGTTTACTACACCTTTGAAGCGTTTGCAGATTGTTTGTCAGGTGATGATCCATTTGTTTTGTAATACTCTAACATTGATATCAAATAACGGAGGTGTGGAACCGAGTCTCTTCCCGAAGACCTCAATGGCTGAGTAAACGTTCTCAGTCAGCTATGGGCTCTCAGCCACCTATATACTTATCAGCAGAAAACTCCAGAAAGTAGATCGATCATTAGCAACGCCTCGACAATAAGGATAATTGTAAAATGAGGCTACGGCAAAGTATCTCACGCTAACTAAAGGGAGAAATCCATAGAGCACATTACATAAATTACGATGCTGCCATCTATAGACAAGAAGTACAATTTGGCCTCCTCGACTTAACACCCGTACACCACATCGCTTGCCACCCAATATCAACCATGGCTTCAACTGTAAAAGCAGAAAAAGACTATTCTGGGATTCTCAATGAGCAGCTACCTTCCATAGAGAAGTTGTATCAGGAGGATCCTTCATCGGGACTCGATAAACTTGTTTCTTTGGAAAAACAAGTAAGACAGGCGTCCGATTTGGATTCCTCCAAACGGGTGCTCGCAACAATTGTTGAGCTTTTGGTGTCGAAACAGAAGTATGAGGAACTTAGTGAGCTGATCATAACTTTCTCAAAGAAACACGGCCAATTCAAAGATGCCATTCAAAGCATGATACAGGAGTTTATCAAACACTTGGATGAAATATCGGATGAACAAGTCAAGGTGAAAGTTTTGGAATCGCTGTTGGCTGTAACAGAGAATAAGATCCACTTGGAAGTGGAAAGAGCTCGCGTCTCGAAGAAAATGAGTGATCTGCTATACAGTAAAGGTGATCTGGATGGCGCAGCTAAAGTACTATGCGAGTTGCAAGTAGAGACTTTCGGGTCCATGGAACTGAAGGAAAAGATCAGTTTTATCCTGAATCAAATGAAACTGTGCAATGAAAGAGGAGATTTCAGTTTCGCCAAGATCCTCTCTAGAAAGATTCTGGTGCGGAGTTTAGACAAATTCCCCGACTACAAGCTTAGATACTACAACCTGATGATAGAGACCGCAGAGTTCGAAGATGACTATCTGAACATTGTCAAGTATTACATGAAAAATTACGAGCTGGTTGAAGAGCTGTCTGAAAAACTCAATTTTCTTACCAAGGTTGTTTACTATGTGGTTCTTTCGCCTTTTGACAACTTGAAAAATGACCTGATCAACAAGGTCAAGCTAGACCGCAACTTGTCCAAGCTGCCCCGTGAAAAAGAACTGGTGAGGTTGTTCACCACGATGGAGTTGATCAACTCGAAAAAGTTCAGCACGGAAACTGAATTTCTCAAACAAAGTGAGGTATTTAGCGGCACGAAAGGTGCAAAACATTCTCAAGATCTGCAACAGCGCATCATCGAGCACAATTTAATTGTCATCTCAAAGTATTACAACTACGTGTCGTTGGACAGGTTGTGCGAGCTTCTCCAACTGAGTCAACAAGGTGTGGAGGAGAACCTGATTAACCTGGTCAATACGGGTTTGTTGTTTGTCAAGATAAACAGACCAATGAAAGTGGTCCAATTCCACAGAGCACAATCTGAGAGTGACATAATCAATGACTGGTCTTCCAAGGTGGAGACGCTTTTGGAAGATATCGAGGTGATTGAGCATCTGATCAACAAGGAAGAGATGATGAAAGGTTTGAAAGAAACAACTCTCACAGCATAAAAGGTAGTGTGTATACTGAAAACAACAAGAAGTTCCTAAATGGTATGAACCGGGAAGAGTCGGAATCGTTTGATTTAGAGGCTCAAATAATAACTCTTAAACAAAAATATTCCCCTCTGGATCTGGAGGAGACCAATCATTTTATCTGCAATTACATCACCCTCTTGGCGGTCAACGACCTGACGCAAAGCAACCATATCACCCTTATCTACGACTTTCTTTCCACAGACTTTTACACCTACAATCATGAGTTTGCCATTAGAAAGCTGGTCAGCCTTTTGGACTATCTCGTGGACAACAATGAGGGATACTGTCCGTACGTGATAAGCGCATGGACCTACAATAACGTTGAGGAGACGTACTTGCAATCAGTCCTGGGGAGCATAGACCAGAACCTGAAGATTGCCCGAATAATCGGTGACATTTTTTCTGTTTGCTTACGCGTTAATGCGAATAATGTTTTGCCCATACTAAAAGACTGTCAGTTCTTTGAGATTGTGAATAACTTTACTATCGATATCTGCAATTTAAATCAAATGAGTCAAGTCAATGCAGACTTTGAGGGATGGAACTTTTTCAGGTTATTGTCTGGAATGCTGAGCGTCATCACGAAATATTTACAGCTTGTTACTCTCTCTGAAGAGCAGCTAGAGATGATCAATGTAAAGTTCCTTGAGCTGCTAATTAATGATCTTGAGGTGGAAGACATTGAGATCAATTCAAATTTCGTTGAATTGGAGCTCATCTTGAGTGTCAACGAACAATATATGGCAAAATATTGTCAAGACCCGTCTGTGGAAAACAAAATTTTTAATGTTATCCTTCGCGACCATTCGCTTTTCGACAAAATGTCGGGCATCTTGCTCATGAACTTTAATCGCATCAGGTCCAGTTTGATGAAAATATTGAGCTTGAAATTTCTCTACTTGACATTCACAACATCGCTCACTTGCGAGTTCTGGTATGTCAACGACCTAAGAGTGCTGATGGATATATTTCTTCGAGAAATTGAAAGTTTATCGATATCAGCCGAGGGACCCTTGGTTCTTACATACCTGAAGGTATTTCTTCCCATGCTCATGTTTACCGCTTTGAAACACAATCACTATAAGGAAGACCATTTGCTAGATTGTCTGCAGTATATGATAACGTGTGAAGATGCCACTGAGCCTATTACAAAAGCGTGCGTGAAAATCATAAAATTTCTCGTGAGCGGCCAGAAAAATTCACCCGTTGAACCGCCGACACCTGTCATTGAAAAAGACGAACTTGATGTAAACACTGTTTACAGGAATTCTCCAACTAGAAGGAAAAGTACATCGAACCTCCCCAACTTGGCGGACCGATTATACAGGAACCCAGCCGAGCACGCAACTTCTAGCTTAACTAGTTTACAAAAGAAAAAGAAACCTCCCCTTCCTCCAGTGCCGCGAATGAAAAAGAGGGTAGAGTAGATTTAGAATACACATCCTTACATACCATGCTTATCTCTCAATTTTCCAGGGTAAGACCTTATGTCAAGTATAGCAATTTTTTGCGAGCAAAATCATCATATTCAATATCTCCAATTGACAGACAATATTTGACCAGGTCCTCCTTGGTTAGTATCATTGACCACTACTCAAAGAAGAATTTGCCGTTCTGCACGCTGGATGATCTGGTAAACAAAACGTCGTTATTGGGCAATGCTGACTTGGTGGTTCACGATTTACTCATTCTGATCAGTAAGCGGCTTGTTCATTTCAGGCGATTACCGTATCTGTTGGTGTTGAATCCTCACGTTAACGAGATATACTTAAGCTATCTGCAAACGTTTCAACAGGTGCTCAACTTTATCGACAGCAAGAGTCACTCTATTCTTTGGAAAGAGTTGAATCAATCTAATCTCAAATTCGTGTACAATGAACAAGACAACAATACGCTGTGTGAAGTACTCTCAGCTATTATGGATTTGCACAAGGATAATCTGGAGATTCTTTCAAAGGGATTTGCCGAGGTGAAGGAACTGGTTCCTTCTGACGTGTTTGGAGAAGAGGCCCCGTTTCTGGATTCACATTTAAAGGAGAGAATCTTGATGCGATTACTGATCAGCTCTCATTTGGAGATGACAAAACAGTACTATCATCCAGAAAAGGGCAGATTTGGTTTGATAGACTTCAATTTGAATGTGGTCAATGTCATCAAGCGCTCTTATGAGTTTGTCAATGATATGTGTGGTCTCAAGTACGACGAAACAGTTCCCCTGAAGATTGAAACCGTTGTTCTCAGGGGAAAGGCGGTGAAAGCCGATTCGGTCACTCCGAACCCCAACGATACAACGTATAGTCAAAGCGTGGAAGCCCAAGATGACGGAGTGATCAAGTTCCCCTATATCGGTAGCCATCTGGAGTACATTTGTAGTGAAGTTCTCAAAAACTCTGCTAGAGCTCACATAGAAAACAAGGTCAAAGAGCCTATTGTTGTGACTCTTGTGTTGAACCAAGACGAAAAATCTTTGGAAATCAGAGTTAGGGATAAGGGTAAGGGCATACCCAAACATTTGTTGCCTCATATATTTCGGTACTGTTTTACAACTTTTGAAGGCGGTGAACTAGGAGAAGCCTACAAAACTTTGAATAATCTGGGTGGCGAAAATAATGTGGCAGGCATGGGATATGGCCTTCCGCTCAGTCAAAGTTATGTGGAAATGTTCAACGGAGATATGAGCATACAGAGCTATGAAAATTGGGGCACTGATGTATACATCAATATCAAAGCACCCACGGCAATGAGGGAGGCTCAGAAAATTAGTTTATAATAAGTATTTACATATCATGGCAGATGCCTCTTTATGGCGAAATCGTAGTTGATATCCTTTGAGACATGACTCAGAAGTCCAAAAGCTCTTGCTCTTCTGATGGCCTTTGCCAGTCTTTTTTGTTTTTTGGACGCCAGTCCCGTGACACTCCGTGATAAAATCTTACCGGAACTTGTGAGGTACTGGTTGAAAAGCTGCGGCATGCAATAAAAGTCTAGAGGGTCAACTTTTTTTCTGTTGAATCCTGCCTTTGACCGTGTGGCAAACTCCAGCCTTTCTCTTTGCACTTTATCAAGAGACCTTTTGGCTAATGAAAAGTCGAAAGGATCGTATGTTTTTACCGACTCGAAACTCTTGACATACTTTGAGTCAATTTCGATGGTTTTCTGCTGGCGAGACGCTTTTTGTTGTTCGTTTATAGTGTTCAAGATCCCCTCGGTGCTTTTCTTTGACCCTGTGGAGACCCACGGTTTGCTCTGAAGGCAGCTTGTGAGTGTGGTAAAACCCCTTCTCGACATGGTGAATAATTCTAATTGCACTCAAAACTTTGGTGGAAAACATTCTCAGTAAATGAAACTCTCAGGTTTTTTGGTGGAAAAACAATAAACCTAGAGATGATAATATGCTGCAATTATTTGTTCAAGGCACCCAGTATATTATCAGCAAATATGTTATTCCTTTTTTCTTTTCCATCTCAGCAAATGTTATTTTAGTTACTACAGAATGGCGATGTCGTCAGCAAAAGAGTCGGCGAAGACATTCTTTAGATGTATATAAAGCAAAGGCAGACTACCAAGTTGTGTCAGTACTATAAAAGACTATCTGCAACATCATAAGAGGAACATTCCACGTCATCTCCACATGAAAGGATAGGGGAGACTTAATAAAGTCTGGTTTTTTTGACACTGCAGACCGAACATCTTACTGACTACCTCAAAAGGGTTTTCAAGATGGTACTTATCGGTTTCAAGTGCTGGTGCAACCGTTTATCAATCTTCTAATTCATCTTCTTGAGGATATTTCAAAGGAACTATCAATTGATTTGTTCTCTAATACTGTCGAAGCTTTTCTTGATAATTTAAATTAAAAGATTCATAAAAGATTGTTCACCCCTCTAGAATCTATTGAGGCGTTCATATGCTGATGTTCGCCAGCACACGACCTTATGGATGACTGTCCGTTGTGCGATGAGCTCCCCACAAAATTCGAGATTGATTGGATTCAATGCGAAAAGTGTAGTCAATGGTTCCATGCGGACTGTGTCCAGCTAACACGAAGTGAGACTGCTCAAATGGCTCATTATCATTGTGACTCTTGTGCCCTAAAATTCGGGCCCTCACTACTGAAGCGAGCTTCGAAAAGGCAGGCAAAAAGAATCGACTATGTAGCGCTCAACGAAGAAGGTAGTATCATGGATATCTCTTCCCATCCCCATGAATTAAAAGTGCTCAATTTCGAGGACGCTATGGGCCAAATAATCGAAGTGGATGAGTCCTTTGGTAAACCTATAACAGATTCCAGAATCACAGAGTTGATAGAAGAAACACATCTCAAAATACCTATTGTGCTCCGCAAAGCCAATAAGATGATTTTTAAAGATTCAGTGTACCAATGCTCTTTTAAATTCCCTTTGCTCTCTATTGATGACATCACTGATACTGTGGGCGAGTTTCATGAAGTAGAGGTCATGGATGTTTTGACACAGAACAATGAGAAATGGAGTCTGGGGAAATGGAGACAGTATTTCAAATCTGACCCCGAAAGCCGTTCGCGGCTCAAAAATGTAATCTCTTTTGAAATCTCTGAGACCGCCTTGAATCATATGATTGAGATTCCTGACTCTGTGGAGCAGGTTGACTATTTGAACAAAATATGGAAATGCAAAGAACTTTCAGGTGTTCTGAAAAGATTCAAAATTCAACGTCCGGTGATAACAAAGTATTGCTTGATGTCTGTTGCCAAATCGTTCACTGATTTCCATATAGACTTTAGCGGCACGTCCGTCTATTACACTGTGCTTCAAGGAGAGAAAACGTTTTTAATGTTTCCTCCCATCACTGAAATAAAATCGGCCTTTCATAAATGGTCTACAATGTCTTGTCAGCAAGATGTATGGTTTCCTGACTTACTGACAAACGAAGCCAGAAAACTTGGTGTTAAAATTACACTTCAGCCAGGAGACCTTATGCTTCTGCCCCCGTCGTGGATACACTGTGTATTCACCCCTCGCGATAGTATTGTTATTGGAGGGAATTTCCTGACACTGTTTAACCTTGACGTTCATATCTCAGCATTCACAATGGAGGACTCTTTATCTGTGAAAAAGCGGTTCAGATTTCCGGGTTTCATCGATATAATGTGGCTTACCGCATTGTATTACCTGAAATACAACTCAACGCCTTTGTCAGAAGCAGATGTAAACAGCCTTGGTGTATTAGGTGAATTTCTGACTGAGTGTGAGTCGAATAAAATTGTGGGTGGTTTATTCCTTGAACAATTTCAACAGCGATTTGGTAGCTCTCCGCAAAAAAGACGTAAAATTCAGTGAAGAGTAAAAATGAAGTGTACCTCAAGAATGGTTCAAGCCGTCGAAAAAGTTTAATGCTTTGAAAGGTTGAACAGCAGATCAACCGCAGATAAAACAAGAATCCGATTGACTGCAGTGCATCATCAAGACTGTTTTCGAAAGAGAAACACCTCAGAACTTTATGTTCTCATAAAATGCTCCAACTTGGGAGTAAGTTAATCAAGGTAATCAAGTTTCAAGTGTGATCTTAAAATTACCGAATTTGTTACTCTATGATTATTCTCATGACTCTTTGTGACTGCGTGCTTAGAGAGAAGGGAGGTTTCTTGGGTGCCGAGTTGCTTGCGACAGATCCTCGCAAAAGAACAACAAATTTGATGCTACAAATTGCAAGGAAAACTTTTTCCTTCGCCAGAATGTCCGCATTTTAATGAGTGCCCTTGTGCCTTGTGCCCATTATAAGTTCCAGCCAGAATGCTATGAAAATACATCAATAGGTCATAATATCACCCTCAAAAATGTGAACTGAAATCATAAATCCGAATTCGGATGAAACTCACCAGATTCATAGAAACAATGTACCTCTTTTGCCGTCTGTCGTGAAGTTTTTCGAAATTACGAATCGAAAAGAACGTACTATCCATGCCGTCTAGAAAGCGCTCAGGCTCCGGCTCGAGATTTGGGTACACCAGAGAAACTACAGGTTAATCTAAAAATCATCTCTTCCGCTTCGCTCCAGAGTCTCCCTTCACATTCTAGTAATAAAGTCATACTTTCACCTAAACACTTTAAATCAAAATACGCAACCCGGAACCAGGAGCCCCAATAGCGGTGATCTCAGTAATGTCACACAGTTTTCCCTTCTCCGAAGGCTGATACTTCGCTCCAGTCAGAGGCTCAATGACAAACGGAGCATTTTGGTATATTGGCGTAAGACTCTTTGCACAAACGTCAAAATCGTTGTAAGGGTCAAACTCGACATCGATGGCATCAGTACCTATGGAATCGCTCTTTGCCTTGATTTTAGTAGCCTGCTCTGCGCGCGTTCCACTTGAAACAATCTTGAGGAACTCATCCGCAAAGAAGGAGGCTGTGGCGTAGTTCTTGTTTTTGAAAAACTGAGTCATGGCAACTTGCAATGCGTTGACTCTATGAGCCGGCTGCAATCTCACTTTGGTGAAATAAGCCGCGAGCTCCAGATTGCGAGTGACATCGTCTGCAGGAAGTTGTCTACGCTTAAGCTCGATAGAAAGACCTAAAATGTAGTCCTTACAAGTAGTGAGCACCTCTTTGCACTTGGCCTCATCATCCTCGTTGTCCACAGCCATCAAAACAACGGTGTGGATTAGGTCTCTGAACACACGAATGGCGTCCTCCAACTTGTTGGAGCGGAAAAGGTTGAACCCATCGTGAAGACGGGTTTCCAGAGTATCCATTCCAGGAATAAATGGAAGCACCTTGTCTTGATTGAACCTAATAAAAGTGGAAATGGGATCCACATTTTCGTTGGCTGGAAGATATGTTTTCGAAGCGAGGTAGATTTGCATGAAACGAGATTTGAGTGGCTCAAAGTTGACAACCCCAACCTGTTTGTTGAGCATTTGAGAAGCCGCTTCAAATGATCCAGCAGCCACGTATCCGGCGGCACAATGAGTATTTTTCTTCCAACTCTTGAGTTCAGCGGACGAAATATCGTCGTTATCGATTTCGGGTTCTTCTTCAACAACGGGTTCGATATCCAAGTCTTCGTCTCCCAGATCCCACCCTTGATCGTCAAGAGGAGCCTCTTCAAAAACATCTTCGTTTGCGAATGCTTCAGGCTGGGTCTCTGGTTGATCTTCCACGCTCAAGTCTTCAAGCTGGCCCATAGTAGCCTTGTCCAAAAAGGACAAAGCTGACGGCTTTAAGGGCCAGTTCCCGGTCACAGCCATAGGCTGAGGAACTTCTGAGGAAGAGCCCAGTTCCGGAAGTGAGATCTGGTCAAGAGAAACACCTTCTGACTCCAAGATTGAGTCTGCGAGATCGTCGAGCTTGTTTGATCTGGCGATGGTATAAGCCAACGGAGCCATACCAGAAGCCAAAAGCACTTGAGCTCTCTTCTCTACAGAGTTCAAGTATATGGTATTTTGCAAAAGTGAAGACACGCTTCCTCTCTTCTCCGAAATGGCTTCCATCTTACGCAGCTTGCCCAGATCTCCCGTCAAAAGATAAAAGAAAGAGAGCTTTTCAAACTGGTGCAGCTGCTGGAACGCGAGCTCCACAATCTCCGAGTTTCCCTGAGCGAGAGCCTCTTTGCCCAGTTGCTCCCAGCACGGGGCGCTTTTAATTTTCTTTGCTTCTTCAAGAGCGGTCAGCAGATCGCTGCATTCCAGAGCAAGCTGGAACCGCGTTTCGGGATCTTGCACAAACTGAAGAGCAACTTCAGGATAACCTCTCTTTTCAAGGTATCCGATAATATTCTGGCCCACCAGAGTGGAGTTTTTGATGATGCGAAGAACCTCGGAGTAGTTTTTGTTGATCAGAGCTCTCTTGAAACGGAACTCTGTAGGGTCAATGGTGATGAGCTTCACCGTACCGGAACGAGACAAACAGTAGCAGGATTTTCCGTGAACTCTAAGCACATATAAAGTGTTCTCTAGCGTTTTGATGATCCCGCTGTCACCGTTTAAGAGAATATACTTTATGTGGTTCAAAGTGGAATAGACTAAAACACCCGTAGCATCGTCCCACGCAGCAGATTTAATACGAATGGTCTCATGCATGGAGGTTACCCATTCAAGAGCTTTGGAAGCTATTGTGATGGTGTGCTTCGAGATCAATGCTACGTGCGACCCATTGCCACTCCACGAAACGTACTTGACGTTGCTCACACTAAGCTCTGAAAGCACTTTTCTCTGCTGGACGTCGTAATGAACAACCGCATTCGGTTTTAGCAGAAGCACCGTCCCAGGAGTAGGAGCAGCAACAACATCTCTAATATGACCTTCCAGCGGGATGGTTTTGGTGGTTGTGTTGTTTAAGTCTTTGATTTCCAGCGAATTGGAAGATTTAACAAAAACAACAAACCTGTTTCTAGCTACAAAGCACCCGCTCAGTCCGTCGCCCTGGTGTAAAGAAGAAGGTTCAATGGCTCCAGTGACATCTTTCGGAAGCGGAACCACTGCATACTGGGAAGAATCTCCGTCAGCGGTCGTAACCAAGATGGATCTCTCTGCTGGGTTGTAGGAGAGAGTGCGAAGTTTTGACCAGTTTTTCCCAATCTTTTTCAGCGACAGCATTGGAGGAGAAAGACGGTTTGCAGCCATATCATAGAGCTGAAGCTGCTTTTCGTTGTTGACGAAAAAGATCTTATCTTGAGAGATTGCGTAAGCTGGTCTTTCTCTATCGAGCTTGAAAACCATCACACCAGAATCATGACATGCTGCAAACAAGTTGATATGAGGGTGAGCTGTGATCAGCCAAAACCTATCGTGGTCTCTACGGAACTGTTTCACTGGAGTTCTCTTGTTGAGGTCCCATGTACGGATGGTTCTGTCCTCTCCCACCGACAAAATGAGCTCTTCCTGAGGATGAAACAAAACGCTTAAAACGTTGTTAGTGTGACCACGGCATGTGTCCACTTCCCAAGCCCTTGTTTCTGACATGCGCCATATCTTGACCAGTCTGTCGTCTCCTCCAGAAACAATCAAGGGCAAAGTGGGATGAAAGTCTGCCCAGTTGACTCCCTTGTCGTGACCCTCCAAAACGTACTTCACAACGGCGTCTGTGTTTCCAAAGATATCTTGCTGAGGAACTTGCTGGCGAGTGAGCAGCTGGTCTTCAAACGAGCGCATTGAATTTCCTCCAGGAGCAGAGTGCTTCTTCCTGAGTCCAGAGATATCCCACACCCTAACCGTCTGGTCCAGAGAGGTGGAAACAACGAGATCCTCAGTCGGGTGGAAACGCGCGCACATCACATAGTGATTGTGACCCGTCAGACATGCAATTTCTTGACGGTTCTGCCAGTTCCAGATTCGAATTGTTTGATCATCGGAGGCACTGATGATCCAGGGAAGCTCCTTGTGGAACATCACAGTGCGTACATAGTCCAGATGTCCCTGCAAAACAAACATGCACTTACGCGACTGAGTTGACCACACCCGTATAGAATAGTCATCGCCTCCAGAGACGAAAATTGGCTGCGTTGGGTGGAAATCAACTGACCGCACTGGACCGTCGTGCTCTTCGAACCGGTCAATTAGGGTCCCCATCCGGTAGTCCCACAATTGAATGGTGGATGAGTGAAGAGAGACAAGAACCCACGGCCTACGGGGGTGGAAGGCAACCCCCTTGGCGCGTGAGGATTTAGACTCAAACTTTGTCAGCATCTTCATGTTGGTGAGGTGTTAATGCGGAGGGTTACCCGGAATGGGGGTGCGCGTTGCAAAAGTGCATTAAATGAGACATTTTGAGCTTTATGATCAAAAGGATTAAAATAGGTACTGCATATAGGGCCATTTCGTGTATATCTTTTTTCAGTAGTGAAAGTGGAAAGCCCGATGAACGTTGATAGGAAGGTTATCAAATTAAAGCAGCTCACTGCGGCCAATACTCTGCAATACCGTCAAGTTGAATGATTATTCATGTTAGGGCTCAGATCCACTAAGGCCATCGATCAAATTTCTATCAAGGTATAGCTGTTTTTGAACTTACCTTATCCAGTGTTGTTCATTGAATTGAGTGAGGAAAGGTCTCATCGCCCTCCTTTCTTTTGAACGGCTCATCAGTCAGGCTTCATGGTCTTAACTTTGTCTCATTATTGCCATTGGAGATAGTTGATGATGTGCCTTTAGGTATTCATCAATGATCCTCACTTTTAGTAAAGGAATCGTCTCCGCACGCTATCTCATATATGTTGCTGTACTTGCCAAACTATGATCCGAAACCCTTCGTCGAATCGCATGTGTAATGTTCATTTTGACTTCAGCGAAGTCAACTACTCACCTAAGCTAGTGCAGAGATGTGGTATTAACAGTAGTGCTATCAATGCGCTCGAGTCATTTAGCTGTGAACTCCATCCTAAGAAGATGGGAGACATTGTTCGGATGCTCTTCACAATAACCTCCGTACATATGCTTTTTGAGCTATGAGCGATGTTGGTGAGTATAATATGGATATTATTACTTTGAACATTTGAAAGTGTACGAACTTACATATAATGAAGGCTCGTCCTTCTGATTTTTTAGCCTATTGACCAATAGGCTAAATGCAGAGGAAGTTCACGAGGGCGCCACGCGTAGCTGAAGAAAAAAACTTGATAAAAAACCGTCTACCTTGATGCATTTCTTGATTGCTTTCCGGCTTCTCCTGCTACAAAAATCCATATACATGTACCGCTGACACTTATTCCAAAAACTCAAATAACCGATGTTTTCTAGAGATAGTGTCTATTGTGAGTTAAGTTATCTACTTGTGATTCCATCTCCAGATAATGCATCGACGGGAGAATTTTTTTTTTTTTCCAGGATAAAGGAAATCACCTCATAGCATCAGAGTTCCAATCAACGTAAAAACACTGATTCCAAAAATTTCCATGAAAGAACCAGAGAGAGCTACCAACCCAGCCGCACCTGCAGTGCTGGTTCCGGTTTTTTCAGTGTTTTGAACCCATCCCGTATAGGAAGTTGATGATGATTTGGCGGAAGAGCGCGTTTTGGAGGAAGATGAAGATTTGGAGCTCGATTTGGAATTGGACCCTGCATCCGAGTCTGAAGAGTTCGATCCACGGGAAGAGTCAGACCCGGTCCCTTGTCCGGTAGGAACAGATGCCTCAGCTGTGGAAGTTGAGTCGCTGTCTTCGCCAGCAGAAGGATCCAACCCTGATGCTTCGAATGAGCCAAGGTAGGTTCGATCGTCTGTGATTTCAATACCGTTGTAATCGAAATCTTCTGAGCTATTGAATTTGTATGCGTTTGAGCCCGTGACTTTAATATTTGAAGGTGGATCATAGCACTCTATATCGACCGACTCCAGCATTGCGTAGTAGTACCCTGGAGACGTGAGATCAGGAGCGTTCCAGTCGATTTCTCCACCAGCCCAGTTGATGGTACCAATGGCGTTGTCAGTATCTCCACCCGGCCAGAGGGAGAGTTGAACCCTGGAAGGTGTTTGAGGGTAGTAGTAAGCTTTCTCGGTTGAGTTCCATGTATCTTTCTTTCTCAGAGTCCGGCCAACTTTTCCGTCAACAGACCAGTTGATCCGGTCTTCGGACCAATCAATCTCATAAGTATGCCACTCTTCAAACGTATTATTCGTAGTGATGTTTCTCGAATTAGTATAGTTCAAAACACCCTGGTAATAGAAATTCGTTTGCGCCTTATAGAGATCCGCTCCAATAAACTCATTATCGATTTCGTCTTGAACATTGGAGAAGAGAATAAAGGCGGAAACAACACCTTGACGGTGGGATGACTTCATCCGGACGCTAACTTTTCCATACCACACGTAAAATGTGGACGAGATGACAGTACCTGCAGATTGATTTGGCATAGCCATGATCATAGTGTCATCGTAATCCATCACGTGGCCTGTGTACACCCAATCGGCTTCGGAAGAGTTGCCAAGAAAACTTGTATATGGCTCAAGAACGTCAGTAGTATCGAACACGGTGCTCACGTTACGACACGTGGGCATGGGCATACAAGCTGTCAAATTGAAGGAGTATCTTGGATCGCATCCTCCAAGACAATAAGCCCCAGTTCCACAAACTCCATATTGCGAGCAGCAGGGAAGCTCTTCAGGGCATGAGGTGGTGGCATTGCATGAGACTGAGCTATAAGCCGTCGTAAACGAAAGGAGACACAGCACAGAAAGTGCTGCTAATAAACGACTGTGCATTATCTAAGAATAAAGCGAGTGAAAAGAAAACAAGAAAATATATGCGCGACGCGAGATTAGTAATCCGTACACCAGTTTGTTTTAAGGTGTGACATGATTGACGAGCCACATTAAACGCGCGGCTTAGATCTAATCGAAATTTTGTCTTTGAAGTTTCGTAATTACGAAATTGAAGCTTCTCCTCAAGAATTTGTCTAAACACCTTTCTAATTACGTTCTTTTTGAGTAGCTGTGTTTATTCACTTGAATAAAAGACAGCGAAACCGGTAATCATAAATTCAATTTTCTTGGCTTAAAAAATAACGCAAATAGATTGGATATACTTTAATAGTGATGGACGGCTAACATCGAGATATGCATTTTCACGATCTTATGGAACTGTCAACTAAGACCTCACATTGCATAAATTCTTTGCAATAAAATTCCTGTACTACAAGTGATAATAAAGGTATTCACACTTGACCCCAATAAACTACCGCTCCTTTCTTCGTAATACTATTTTCGAAGATACTAGTTGCAGCAGCGCCGTATACCCTCCTTCTGCATGTCAAACGAGACATCATTCAGCCCTTCTTATTCAGGCCTTTAATATCAACACCGCTACTGAATTTACATGGCGCCAAAATAACTGGCGAAACAACAAGCAGGTCAAAGCAGATCACTCATCTCAAAATATTTCACAAAGAAAAAAAGATCTGGAGATCTATACAAGCTCATCGCTTTCACAAGTTATGCATGCTGTAAGTCATTACATAAGCAAACAAAGGTTACCCGCACTCGGATTTCAACCAACCAACCATGGCTCAATATTCTGTGGTGCACGTATCTGCCAATCTGCACCTTTTCAACACCTTTAACATTTTGTTGATTTCACAAAGATGCTTTCTGCTCGTCCCACAATGAGAGCCGTTGCTCGTTCAGCTATCGCTGCAAACATCACCCGTTCAATTCCACGTGTGGTAAGTAGACAATGCATTGAAGCTCTAACAGTAATAGGCTCGTCCTTTGGCATCCGCTGCTAGAAGATACGCCTCCGCCAAGGCTGCTCCAACTGAGGTTTCTTCCATCTTGGAAGAGAAGATCAGAGGAGTCTCCGAAGAGGCCAACCTGAACGAAACCGGTCGCGTTTTGTCCGTTGGGTAAGTTTACTACCTTCTTTTCGTATTAACATTTTAGTGATGGTATCGCTCGTGTTTTTGGATTGAACAACTGTCAAGCTGAGGAACTTGTTGAGTTTGCCTCAGGAGTCAAAGGTATGGCTCTTAACTTGGATCCAGATCAAGTTGGTATTGTGCTTTTCGGTTCCGACAGACTTGTCAAAGAGGGTGAAACCGTCAAGAGAACCGGTAAGATTGTTGATGTTCCAGTCGGACCAAACATGCTTGGAAGAGTTGTTGACGCTCTTGGTGCTCCAATCGATGGTAAGGGACCAATCAAGGCTGATGGTTCTTCCATTGCTCAACTGAAAGCTCCAGGTATTCTTCCAAGACGTTCTGTTTTCGAGCCAATGCAAACTGGTTTGAAATCCGTTGACGCTTTGGTCCCTATCGGTAGAGGTCAGAGAGAGCTGATTATCGGTGATCGTCAAACCGGTAAGACCGCTGTTGCCATGGATGCCATCTTGAACCAAAAGAGATGGAACAACGGAAGCGACGAGTCCAAGAAATTGTACTGTGTCTACGTTGCTGTTGGTCAAAAGAGATCCACTGTTGCCCAATTGGTGCAAACTTTGGAACAACACGATGCTCTTAAGTACTCCATCATTGTTGCTGCTACCGCTTCCGAAGCTGCTCCTTTGCAATACTTGGCTCCTTTCACCGCCTGTGCCATCGGTGAATGGTTCCGTGACAACGGAAGACACGCTTTGATTGTCTACGACGATTTGTCTAAACAAGCCGTTGCTTACCGTCAATTGTCTTTGCTTTTGAGACGTCCTCCTGGACGTGAGGCTTACCCAGGTGATGTTTTCTACTTGCACTCTCGTCTTTTAGAGAGAGCTGCCAAGATGAACGAGTCCCTTGGTGGTGGTTCTTTAACCGCCTTGCCAATCATCGAGACCCAGGGTGGTGATGTCTCTGCTTATATCCCAACCAACGTCATTTCTATTACCGATGGTCAAATCTTTTTGGAAGCTGAGCTGTTCTACAAAGGTGTTAGACCAGCCATTAACGTTGGTCTGTCCGTCTCCCGTGTCGGATCCGCTGCCCAAGTTAAGGCTATGAAGCAAGTTGCTGGTTCTTTGAAACTTTTCCTTGCCCAATACAGAGAAGTTGCCGCTTTCGCCCAATTCGGTTCCGATCTTGACGCTTCTACCAAGCAAACCTTGCAAAGAGGTGAGAGATTGACTCAAATTTTGAAGCAAAAGCAATACGCCCCATTGGCTGCCGAGGAGCAAGTCCCAATCATTTACGCCGGTGTCAACGGTTACTTGGATGAGGTTTCCATCGACAGAGTTGCCGAGTTCGAGGAGCAATTCATGGGTTACCTCAAGTCTAACGAAAGTGGTATTTTGGACGCTATCAAGGAGACTGGTGTGCTTTCAAAGGAGAACCTTGACAAGCTCAAGTCTGCTACTGAGAGCTTCGCCGCCACTTTCTAAGTGTGCGCATAGAGAATGATAATATTACCTTTTGCAGCCTCAGTGAAAAATAAAACAAGTTGATATTTTTTGTAGAGTTGTGTTAGTAGATACAACTTTTCAGGCAGCTTATCCTAAGAAAAAATGATTCTAAATGCATCCGTGCATCATATCTGTCGACAAAAATAATCAACTCTTGCACCATGTCTTCACCTCGCAAACACATCACCCTTGACGACCTCTACCGGCGATCGAGCCAGTATACGAAATGGTCATTCCTTGAATCAGAAATCCAGGAAAAGCGTCGAATTGTCAACCAGCAAGGCGTATCGTCAACCAAAGAACGAATAGCCAATCTCCCAGCCACCACGCCAGAAGTTGAGATTCTGCAAAAATACGGAGGCATCGAGTTCCTTACTCCTCACGAAGAAGCGCAAGCTGTGTCATACTTTGCGAAAAAGTCTCAAGATATTGCTGGTTTTTTCAAGTTTCAGTCACAGGTCCGATCTACCGCCATCTCGTACCTCAAAAGGTTTTACCTTCTTCACAGTGTGATGGAGTACCACCCCAAAACCATCATGCTGACGTGTCTCTTTCTCGCTGCCAAGGTGGAGAATAGTTTCATAGGAATCAAATCATTCAGTCACCCAATTCCGAAAACAACTCCAGAGGCGATTCTAGAATACGAGTTTCTAGTGATCCAGACAATGGAGTTCACCTTGATGTGCCACCATGGGTTCAAGCCCCTTTACGGGTTTTTCCTCGATGTTCAGTCGTTTCTTCCCAAGTTGGATAACTCGAGACTAGGAACAAGCTACGACAAGGCAAAAAGGTTACTCAACGATGTTGTTTTGAGCGATGCCCCATTTCACTTCACACCACCGCAACTTGCCTTGATGTGTCTATGGGTCTCAGATGCAGAACTCACGGAAAAGTATTTGGCTAAAAAATTTGGCTGTAAAAGGAGTGGGATGGAAACAATTCAAGAAGAGAGTGCATCTGTCGAGCCTCAAGACGCTGGTAATCAGGACATGCCATCTACCGGGGAAAGAAGAATGACCGCTAACGAGCATTTTGAAAAAATCCTCGACATCATAAAGCAGTGTCATGAAAAGTTTGAGAAAACTTTGTACTCGCCCTCTGTGGAGGAGATCAAATCAATAGAGAGGAAAATCCATTACTGTAATGACCCTATGAAGTATATAAAGAAGCAGATCAAAGTGGAGCAAGGTTCTTTAAAGAGATCAGCTTCTCCAGTTGATGAGGATGCCAAAAAGATCAAAACGGAGTGATTATTCCTCCAAAAGAGAGTTGAGATTTGGAGTCACAGTGATCTTTTCCTGTACCGGCGATAACTGGTAAAATTGGGCTTGGTCAAGTTTTTGGACTTGCTCTTGATCCTCGGATTCGGTCTTTGCCTTGAAAGCTACAACTTCCTGGAAAAATTGACATGATCCGCCTCTGCTCACGTCCATAGTTATGTTTGACAGTTTGATAGAGATTTTCCCTGATTTGTGAATCTGAAGTTTCCCTATTTCTCCGCTTGCCCCGTTTTCGTAGAGCTGTGCTGGTGTGGCCAACTGTTTACTTTCTTCACTCACAAGATGAGGTAGGTAGTTTGGCAGTTGCAGGAAAAGACATCCCTTTGAGCTTTCCATGTTAGCATCGCCTTGCGCATCTTGCAAATTCATTGAAGAAATGGCCTGGGAGATAGCAGAGTGATCATCTTGCAGTTTCTTGAATTCCTCATCACTTTCTTTCAGTTCAGGAAGAATAGAATTCAAAGGAGGAACCGACCCTTCCATTGGTTCTGGTTTGACTGAGGAATCCCTGGAGTTCTCCTCCTTGACCTCCTGATACTTTACCTTTTCGTCCAATTGATCTACCCGAGCAGCGCGCACAGGAAAGAGTGACGTTTCTTCCCTGTCAAGCAAATACGCTTTACTCATGTTTATACGAGCTGTGTCGTTTACCACGAAATCGTCATCGCTACTGTCTCCGGAAACTCCGACTGATGATGCTTTGGAAGACTCATTCTTGGAGCGGAGTTTGTTTATAAAGTCAGGTGTAGTCGATCTGGAATCAAGAGACCTCGTTGATGATTGAGCGCTGTTCATAGTCACAAACCCATCTGCCAAAGGACCGGACGTTACAACGTGTGTTCCAGCAAACCTATCGGGCCGACTTCCCCTTGCGCGGTGAGATCCACGACCTCTGGTTGGTCTTGATCTCTCAGACTCTTTTACAGAAATCGGGGCATCTGAGTCTCGTTCCTGTTTTGTCCGCCGAGCTACAACCTTGGGCTTGAACTTGAGAGAAGGCTTGTTCGGCGTAGGCGTACTCTTCTTCGATAGCGAGTCTAGTCTTTGAGGTGGAGAAGACATGCTGAGGGCATCACCCGTACACCATGTAGGTTTTTTTTTTTTTTTTTTGTTTCAGACTTCTCACGACCTTTTTTTTTCTCTATAATGGTTAGAAGAGCTAAGCCTATGGAAGAGCACGGGCTTGATGAGGTGGACGCATTTAGTGCTGCCAAAGACAAGCAGATGCTTGACGATGTACCGAACGCACCTGCGTCTGAGTCTGAGGAGGAAGAAGAGGTTTTAGCGCTGAGCGATGAGGCATCTCAGTCGTCAGACGATGACGAGTATCTCGGTAAAAACCAGGAAGAGGAGGTTGAGAGTGATGAGAACTGGGGCGCTTCTCGTAACGACTACTATGGCGGAGATAACGCGGATGATGACCAAGTCGCAAAGCAGATGGAGCAAGAAGCTCTAAGACAGCAAAAACGCCACCTGGAGGAGCTAAACGTTGAGGATTATATGGACGAAGATGTGGAGGACTGGAAGAGCTCTAATAGCAAGCCGGTTGAAGAAGCTAAAGAGAGTCTGGACCCTCAGTCTCGACTGGAAGTCCTCAAGTCATCGCACCCAGAGTTTATTTCTTTTCTGAAAGAGATTTCGAAATTGAAGCCATTGCTTGACTCTTTCAAAAACGGTTCTCGTTTTGCCGATAAGGTCAAATTTACTGCATTATCCACATATCTCGGTTCCATATCTGCCTACCTGGCATTGTTCATCAGTAATATAGCAGAAGGTGAAGATTTTAGCTTTAAAAATCACTCGATAATGACGGGGATTCTCAACGCGCGAGAAATCTGGAGACAGGCAAGCGAGCTGCCCGATGTGGAACTCGAACAGGGTATCTCAGAAGAAGAGGACGAAGAACAACCAGCTGAAGATGAGGAGGAGGAGGGTGAGATTGACGAGAGAGACGAAAGTATGATTGATGTTCCTGCAGACGAGATCGATTTGAAAACGAGGCGACAGATCAAGAAGCTGCCTTCAAAACGTGACGATGAAATCGATGATATCGACGCAGAAGAAAAGAGTCAGCGTAAAAAGACACTTCGTTTCTACACCTCCAAGATTGACCAGCAGGAAAACAAGAAGAACGTCAAGTATTCGGGTGATCTGGATTTACCATACAGAGAAAGATTGTTTGAGCGCAAACAGAGGCTTATGGATGAAGCTCGTAAAAGAGGTGAAAATGGGTCTGGTGAAGATCTGGATAACCTACCAATGAACTCAGAAGACGAAAGTCAGCTTCGCCAGATAAATGGTGAAGATTACTATAATCAAGTGGCAGGAGATCGCCAGGCCTCCAAAGAATCTCGGAAACAAGCACATCAACTTGCCGTAGATGCCGCAAAACAGGGAAAGCTGGCTGAGTTGGAGGAAACTATGGGCAAAGACGGGAAGCGCGCCATCAACTACCAGATTCTGAAAAATAGAGGGCTCACTCCTAATAGGAAAAAGGGAGACAGAAATGCCAGAGTGAAGAAGAGAAAGAAGTACGAAAAGGCAAAGAAGAAGCTGTCATCCGTTAGATCTGTGCATAAGGCAGACCACGGTCCGTACCAGGGAGAAAAGACCGGTATTAGAAAGGGATTATCAAAATCTATTAAATTCTAGTGTCGCAAATGCATGATCGCTGATGAGTGTAACTGAACTGTCTGCGGAAGCCTTTTTTTTCATTCGATTCAAGCATGGTGGATTAAGTGTTGAACGATTAAGTGTTGAACACAGTAGCGAAAAAATTTATCTATTACATCAATTTCATACTTTTATCACCCTCTCCATCCGCCTCCTCTAGTATGTCAAGAATTTCTAGCATCTTCTGAAACTTCGTTGCCAGCGTCTCCCACTTCATCTTACTTTGCTCGGTGTTAGTGATCAGAGCCTGGCAGTTTTGACTTATGTCTTTGATTTTCTGATTTGAAAAACTCAATGACTGATCTATCTTCACTTTGTCAAACAAAAACACCTCTTCTTGTGTGTCGCTATCGGTTTTCCGCTGGCCTACACTTTTTCCATACTTTAAAATCGAACCCATATCGTTCTCAAGGTCAAAATGATCGATTTGCTGAGAGTCCCTGAAAATATCTTCAATCTGACTTGATGTCAGCTCGAACCTTGCATTGTTGAACGTGCCGAAAAACGATGCTATCATTCTATTTATCTCCACTCTTTTGTCAAAGATCTCCGTCAAATTTTCCAGTTTTCGTCTCAGCAAGTCTCTTTTGTCGCTCATTGCAGTCTGAATATCATGGTATCGCGATTCAAAGAACAATGGGTCTTGTAGATTACTCAGATCTTCTGCAAGAGCAGAATGCTGAAGCTCTAGAGATCTGCCTCTCAGTTTCACAAGCTGCTGTGTTTTGAGAAGGTCCGCCTGTAGCGTTAAAAGGTCTTGCTCGGAAACTTTTGAGATCTGACCCTGTCGAATTAGCATCGAGTACCTCCAGAGCCGTTTCCTCGCTTCCACATACGAGTCTATCTCATGGTCCGTAGCAGATGTCCTTTGTTGTATCGCTTTCACTGGGGGTGTTAGAATGTCTTTTTTCTCTTTACTTACGGTTCTCATCAGACAAGGGCATTGAGTGATGATATGCACTCAAAATTGGTGTGTCTATTATGTGACTCTTTTATGCCCCTATTACATCAGGAAAATGATTATATACCCAGGTATGTAACTTTTTAAAGTGAGAGAGAAATGGCAGGGAGTAATTTTCACAATGTTTTCCAGAATTTGTGAACAAAGTGGAGGGATTAGCTTTTTCCTACTACTCAATAGTACTTAATTCACCAACAAGATGCTGATTTTGTCAAGTGATTTGAAGAAAAAAGGGATTGCTGCTGCTCTCTACATCAATCTTTAGCGATCTTTCCATTTTCCGATCTAGAATTTTTGGAGATCGCGATCTTGGTTTATTGCAAAAGCATATCCGACAAATGGATCTACTGATTCCGACAAACCACTGCATTAACGATATTTTGAACAGTTTTAAAACGACATAATATCACTTACAACAGTCACTAACATCATCGAGAGATGGCATCAATACAAGTTCAGTCAAACCGCATAGTTCAATTCAATACATAAATACGCCCACAACAGAGCTTCCAACGAAAGTGTCAAGCTATCAAAAAACTTATGATAATCCAAACTCGGTTTTTGTGATAAAAACACTCAAACGCCCCTTGGTCTTGCTGCGTTCCTGCGCTCTCTGGGGGGTAAGTGGCTAAAAATATTGCGAAAAATGTTGTGATCCAGCCAAAAAGTAGCATTGGGGCGTCTCAGACGTTCCTCCAAAGCAACGTGTTCGTATTGCTCAGCAAAAAGGTCGAACATCGACAAAGGTACATCTTCACAAGGGGTTCTGTTCGACATAAGCGTATACGCTCTGTTCTCCTGCAAATAGATGGCAAAATCACCATCAGAACTAAGCAGAGCCTCTCTCATCAAAACACGTTCACTTTCTTGGTTTTCAATACCGGCTGGAATGTTGATGTCAGCTCCACCGGTCATTCTGTTTACATAGCGGTACACCTCTGCACGCCATTTGTTGTGAGAAGAATACAAAAGCATTCCACCTCTGATTCTTCCTCTGTACCTCTCTATTGGACCTAGCAACTGACGCCTGGCGTCGTCCACAGAGTAATGCAACCAATTCACTTCAACAGTGAAATACGGAATTTCTTGCTCAAATCTCAAAAATACAAGGTCTGGTCGAAACTTTCCGCCTCCACGAGGTAACGGGATATCAATACCATCTCTCACGCGTACGAACACCCCAGGGTGTACGATTGTGAGATTCGCCACCACCCAAAACACTTTCTTATAAATTCGCCTGCTTCAGCATGCTGAGGCGTTGGGATAAAAACCATAATTCCAGGAACAGTACTGAAGGGATCGTTTTTCACGTTAAAGCCCTGAGTGAGAGTCTTGTAACAAAGCTCTCTTTCTCCATCCCTGGCAAACCGATCATAGCCGGCACTATCGAACTGAGTAAGCATACCGTACGGGTTTTCATCCTTTGATTTAGCGAGTTTGGAGATTTCTTTAGTAATTGCCTGCGTGGACTTTGAAAGGCGCTTCCACTTGTTCGCCCCAATGGCTTGCATCACAGGATTAGCTACCAGGGTTGACGCTTGCTCCACTTTGTTTGAAGATACTTCAGTCTGGTCCCTCTTCATAGCCCTCGACGGTAGTCATGTGTCTTGGTGTTAAGTGTGGTGTGGAGAAAAGGTGTTTGAATGGGGACACTATCTGGGGGACATAATCTGCGTCACAGTTACATCCTTGCATATACTTTTTGCTGGATTTATAGCTTCTTAGCTTGCGCTTCGTCGCAAACGTGAGTCGAGACCGTGCCTTGTTTGTGGCCGTAAATATCAAATGATTTGCGTTTACTTCCTCCATATAAGCCGGATTTCTGAATCTTCACTTGCATGTATCCTGAAAGCGGTAAATAACAGTTGACTGTATTGACACCTCAGACAATAGCCAGAGCAAAGAGTCCATGATCACGAGCTTAGTAAAGGGTGGTTTCCCTCCAAACAGAGCAATGATTCAGCAAAGTGAGATTCACTTTAAGCTGAATGCGGAGCTGAGAATTTGACTGCGAGAAAAAAGCCTTACGAGCTATCATGAGCGGTCTCAAGTACTGACATCCTGATAGCCAAGTGATGAACAAAGCACACCTGGATTGTTCGTTTCGCCTACCTTCTCTCACTGATTCTCCCTCTCTCATTGACTCTCCCTCACTCTGATTCTTCCTCACTTTCACTCTGCTCATCATCCATCACCTTTTTCCACGTCCGCAAAAGATCCACCATCTTTTGAGAATCCATGCTCGAGTCTACAATATCTTTCGGAACCTGATTCTCTGAATGCTCCTTGTGCGCGAAACGGCCCAGATTGTTTTCGTTTATCAGTCTAAAATCCGCATGTGCCTCTTTAGCAGTATCCGCTTCCAAAAGCTCATTCCATGTAAACAGAAGAGAATCTGTGGCTCTTCGAAACGGATTGACGTCAATGACGTATACGCGATCGAACGGCCGGGGTATGAAAAGATCGATACAAAAGTTGTCATTAGCAAAATCTGATGGGAAAACCACAGTTTCGATGAAATTCTCAATTTTGGTCTCGAGTTCCGCTTTCAGTTGCTCTAAATAGTCGTAGTAGTTCAAGTCACGCTGTGATATACCTATGATCGTTGAGTCTTTCACAAACACACGAAACTCCAGCGCAGGGTTGATGTTGGCCCATTTTCGTAACACCAGCTCGAAATCAAAGTCAACCTTGCTCTCATGGTCCACCACTTCGTCGAAGGAGCTTGTAAGATCGTGCATGACGTAGTTGGAAGACTTGAGCAGAAGATAAACATCATTAGCACTTTCACACCTTAGATCGTTGTTCAATGATATCCACGTAGCGTCTCTTGGTGCTGACCAGTTGAGTTTAGGAGTTACTGATCCAAGTCGACTGACCTCCTTACAAACAGCTTGATGAAATGCAGTAAATGATAGAAACGGATCTTGTGCATCTTCACCAGCCTCCTCCCAGTCGGAGTACTCGTTGTCGCT
Source organism: Citeromyces matritensis (assembly GCA_030570875.1). Classification (NCBI taxonomy): domain Eukaryota; kingdom Fungi; phylum Ascomycota; class Pichiomycetes; order Pichiales; family Pichiaceae; genus Citeromyces; species Citeromyces matritensis. The sequence goes on from JAJLWQ010000008.1 coordinate 34,516, forward strand.
AGTGCACGCTATCTGTGAGTCAGCTGGAATAACTATGTCATCAGAAGTGAGGTAGCTGACAAACTCTTTCGGAGCTTTGATAACAACTGTCTCAGACACTACATAGTCCTTAAAGAAGCGAAACCAACGGGAATAGGAACAATCGAGAATATCCTGCTTGGTTATCTCCAGCGTTGCCAGTGTGGAATAATGCATTTATCTGATCCAGTTAATTGAGTGCCAAAAACAAAAAAAAAAAAGACCGACAATATGACAAAGGCAGAGCCTTCCAACGCGACTTTTAAAGATAAAGAAAAGCCACAAGAAGTGCGCAAGTCTAACATCCTTGCTGCTCGGGCCGTGTCTGATGCGATCCGTACTTCTCTCGGACCCAAGGGGATGGACAAAATGATCAAAACTTCTAAGCAGGATATCATTATTTCCAACGACGGACACACAATTCTTAAGCACATGGCGGTACTGCATCCAGCTGCAAAGATGCTTGTCGATGTAAGTGGGGCGCAAGATGTAGAAGCGGGAGACGGGACCACTTCTGTGGTAATTATAACGGGGGCGTTGCTGGGTGCAGCAGAAAAATTATTGAAAAAGGGAATTCATCCAACCACTATTTCTGAATCATTCTCGCGTGCTGGAGAAAGAGCCGTAGAAATACTGCTTGATATGTCCCACAAGGTTGACCTATCCGATCGTGAAGCTCTCATCAAAGCTGCGTCAACCTCCCTCTCGTCTAAAATTGTCGGTCAACACAACTCTTTGCTTGCGCCTATAGCTGTGGATTCCGTTTTGAGAATTTCTAGCGAAGAGTCGAAAAACGTGGATCTCAACGATATCAAAATCATCAAAAAAGTGGGCGGCACTATCGACGATACAGAACTTGTGGATGGAACAGTTCTCACTCAAAACGTGTCGAAGTCGGCTGGGGGACCAGTGAGGGTCGAAAAGGCCAGAATCGGTTTGATCCAGTTCCAAATCTCACCTCCAAAACCAGATATGGAAAATAACGTTGTTGTCAACGACTACCGTCAAATGGACAAGATTCTGAAAGAGGAGCGTGTCTATCTCTTGAACATTGTTAAAAAGATCAAAAAGACAAAGTGCAATGTTTTGCTGATCCAAAAATCCATTCTCAGAGATGCCGTCAATGACCTGGCTCTGCATTTCCTTTCCAAGTTGGGTATCATGGTTATCAAAGATATAGAGCGTGACGAGATTGAATTTCTCAGTAAATCGATCGGATGTCAGCCTGTTGCCGATGTCGATTCTTTTACAGAGGCCAAACTTGGTACAGCTGATCTCGTTGAGGAAATTGAGTCTGCTGGTTCATACATAACTAAAGTATCTGGTATTCACAAGCCCCGTCAGCCAACTGTCTCCATCATCTGCCGTGGTGCAAATGATTTGATTCTTGACGAGACTGAACGTTCTATTCATGACGCACTTTGTGTTATCAGATGTCTTGTCAAACAAAGAGCACTCATTGCTGGTGGTGGAGCCCCTGAGATTGAAGTTTCTATGCAGCTAGCGCAAGAAGCAAACAAGCTTTCAGGAGTTCAACAGTTTTGTTTCCAGGAGTTTGCACAGGCTTTAGAAGTGATCCCCACTACCCTTGCTGAGAATGCTGGTCTTAACCCTATCGAAGTGGTGACAGATCTTAGAAACAAACACAGAATGGGAGAAAAAGAGGCTGGTATTAGTGTAAGAAGGTTAGGAGCTACCAACGCTTATGACGAGAATGTTCTGCAACCGGTGCTGGTTTCTACCAGTGCTTTGTCACTTGCCAGTGAATGCGTCAAGAGCATATTGCGTATTGATGATATCACTTTTAGTCGATAGATGTATAGCTATATGCCAACTTTCTTGAACCCTTGTCTACTCCATAGATAGCTGAATCCGCTAGCTGCTGTAGTCACAGCCACAACATACTCGAAAAGCTGCATTGCGTCGTTAAAAACTGTGGCATCGCAAAAGCCTTCCAAAACCGGCCGAATAACACATCCTGCAATATACACCATCTGCAAAGCTGTGTTGACTTTGGAGATTGTTGTCGGGAAGACCTGCGCAGACGGGATCCCCAAGTCCCAGAAACGACGGAAAGTTTTCTCTCCCGGAAGAGTACGATACCTGATGAAAAGAGCCGAAATTCCAAGTGCAACGTCTCGCCCCAGTATCAGAAAAGCCATATAGAGTGGTATGTGATTCGCAGAAGCAAGTGTAACTGTACACACCGTCATCAAAAGCTTATCGGCAGCTGGATCTAAGACTGAGCCCAGCACAGATTGCATGTTCCATTTTCGGGCAATGTAACCATCAACAAAATCTGTTACGCATGAATAGGTGAAAACACCCAATGCACCCAAAGATTGTTGGTTTACAATCAGATACCCCACCAGTGGAGCTGAAGCAAGTCTAGTGAGCGAGAGGAAATTGGGCAGCGTATATATGTTCTCACGTTTGGAGAGTTTGTTCTTTAGATATGGATCATTGGCAGGTTTCCTGGTAGACAATTGGTTAAGCTGGACCCGACATGACCCAAATGATCTCTGTATGCGCGGTTTTGCTGAGAGGAGACCTCTTTGAGAAGTTACCCCAAACTTCAGCCATTGACCACCGAGTAATCTCATCTAAAATTGAGTCGTCCACGACGTAGCTAAAGATCTCAGGACATTGCTTTCTACCATTAATTGATGACAATTATTGTCAAGCTACTGTTTTTACCATGACTAATGACTATATCGAAGAACGATTGTTGTCAAGTGTGTAGATTATTCGAACCAGACGTTTGAAAGGAATCTTGAGTCACCCTGCCTTTCTGTGCCGCATACCTTCCTGTGAATGTTGCTTTTTATTTTGAACGCTTTCTGATTCTTTTTCTCACATCATCTTGTTTCAAGATGCTGGCTAACACCTCTGGAGCCATTGTTAGTGGACTTTATATTATGATAAAACAAAAAGGTTAGAGAACAAATTTGGAAACTTCTTTGGAACAAATAAAATTTTACAGTATACAATAAATGACATGATGCTTACCGAAGAGTTTTTAATGTACGCAAAAAAAAAATAAACGTCGGTGAGTTATCTTAAAAAGTCGAATTGAAGGTACTCGTTGTGCATAGTTATATGGTGGGCAAAGATATGTATCTTCCAAGAGAGCCTCGATTACCCTCGCACATACAAAATTTATGAAGCGTAAATAGAATAAAGAAGTGCGAATAATGATGCCTGATAGACCCTTCCCATATATCTCTCTCAGGTAACGTTAAAGTTCAGTCAAGGGGACATTCTGCATCGCATATTGTGATCGGGCATTACACTGTTTGCCGCTGTAAACATTGATGGTCCTTCGTCCTTCGTCTTTCTCGCTTTGATTTTTGATTTCAATTGCTAAATTATTGTCCAGCTATGAGTAGCGCTCATACAAAAGCTGCAGGAGTACAGCATTCTTTGGTAGATAATTCTGCCAGAGAGGTACCAAGACTCCGTTGGGCTGAAAAAAAAACCTAAACAAGGTTGACGGATTCTTTTTTTCACCGATGACATTACTCAACGTCATTGAATTAATACTGTCGTGATACGTAAGTATCCATGTTAAAACATACTGCATTTTACTAAAAAACAGCATGTATACCGCCGTCCGTGGGAAGGATAACAAGACAGAGTGCCAACCTCCATTAATAATGTTGATTTGGATACTTACGTATCACGACATTTATAATGTAGTCCAGATGATCACACGAGCAATTGAAATCCGAGTATGGTCGACTCCTTGCTGATTCATCTTTGGGCCCTTGGTACTTTAACAGACAGGACTCGATAATTTTGAACATGGTCTCGCTGAAAACATCAAGTGTTTAGACAAAATAAACAAGGTTCCACGTCCACGTCGTCTGCATATAGTGCTAGCTTGAAGTTGAAAATGAGATATCTATCTTAAGCTAATTCCCGCAATTTTTTTCCAGTAGTTCACTCTGATTCTAAATCATAACCAGGCCAGGAAAACTTCAGGATCTGCTTCCACAGGCCCCGCTTTTTTTCTTTCACATACACGTTCCAATATGTAGACTGATATATGAACGTTTTTCAGATGATCATATGAGCGATCAAAAACTCGATGCTCACTCATCTGTAAAAATATCGCACGAAAATGGGTAGTTAAGCTACCTTGTGTTTATGATAAAATCTACGTCTCCGCCCGCTCAATCATATACGGGCGTGTGGTCTAGTGGTATGATTCTCGCTTTGGGTGCGAGAGGCCCTGGGTTCAATTCCCAGCTCGCCCCGTTTTTTTTTTGTTCTTGATCACTTCCTCCTTGATTCACGCCCATGAAAACAAAACTTATTTCTCGCTAGATCCTCGAATCCATTTTCTGTCGTCTTTTTTGGAAAATAGCTCCCCACTTTTCGTTTTGCACTCAATATCGAGATGAACGTTCTAGTGTATGCTGGACCTGGAGCCTCTGGAGATTTTGTCAAATTTACTGTCGACGCTTTAAAGCAATTTCTCACTCCTTACTACGCTGTTTTCACTGTCGATGCCAAAACAATACTGAATGAGCCCTGGCCTGCAAAGACATCTATGCTGGTCATGCCTGGGGGAGCAGACCTGCCTTATTGCAAGCA
>JAJLWQ010000008.1:39152-102538 GCA_030570875.1 Citeromyces matritensis
ACGTTTTTCAGATGATCATATGAGCGATCAAAAACTCGATGCTCACTCATCTGTAAAAATATCGCACGAAAATGGGTAGTTAAGCTACTTTGTATCTAGGATAGAATCTACGTCTCCGCCCGCTGAATCACATACGGGCGTGTGGTCTAGTGGTATGATTCTCGCTTTGGGTGCGAGAGGCCCTGGGTTCAATTCCCAGCTCGCCCCGTTTTTTTGGTTCTTGATCACTTCCTCCTTCATTCACGCCCATCAAAACGAAACTTATTTCTCGCTAATTCAGACGATATGACGGATATTTTGGCGGAGAAACTTTGCAGGAACACCTGCTTGCATATAAGCGGCGATGACTTTATGAACTTGTTGAGTTACTCCACTTTATCCTGTAGTTTCTTGTGCTTCTTTCTCTTTGAATTGATTGACGGATAAAGTTATTGTCCACCTTACTTACTTCTCCTTGTTCTTTCGGCGAAGATTGATCTCCCAACTCAGTTTTTTTCCTTGATCTTGGTCTAACTTCCACAAGCTTAAAAAAGTAAAGACTGGCCACTGAGCTCATGAACAGCACATTAATCTTCAGACTTTTAAAAAGAGTGTCTTCGTCCCCACACTTTAGTCTCCGTGCCTACTGCATTCTTCCATAACGAGCGCTAACATGGGACACTTCACTAATAAAGCCATTTCTGCTGCTCATGTTCCGAGAGTTAAGGAGAACGTAGATTGGGGAGACACACGAGTTCACTGACTTCGACACTTGTAGTTTGGATGGATCCCAAACAAGAGGTTTGAGAGATTACAGACCTATGAACAATCACAGAGAAAAAAGTAAATGGAGATACATGGATGGTTTCGCGATTGATTATAGAATCATTGGTCCGCTTTGCGGGGGTTACGGAGTACTACACTACCAAGTATCGCTCAATAATGCCCCATAAAGAGATTTTGATGAAATGGATGCTCTGACAAGGCAATTATTAGAAACTGCTCGCTTCGAATCTTGAATGTGCTGTTGCGACATACCCCACCTGCGTAAATACACTCCTCGAGATAGCTAGCTTGAATGCCCTCAAGTGTTGCGTCATTGGAGCAGTGGGGGAATATCCAGTCAGATGGAGGGAATTACTTGCCTTTAAATTTGAATCATCACACAATGAGTGGGAGCGAAATATGGCCTTGAGACGATACGGCTCAGAGATTTTTGGCAGAGGTCACAGCCAGTCCGACGAACAAAGAAAAAACACGCACAACTTTGTATTGAAAGCTATCGATGCCTAAATAGTTCCCCACTTTTCGTTTTGCACTCAATATCGAGATGAACGTTCTAGTGTATGCTGGACCTGGAGCCTCTGGAGATTTTGTCAAATTTACTGTCGACGCTTTAAAGCAATTTCTCACTCCTTACTACGCTGTTTTCACTGTCGATGCCAAAACAATACTGAATGAGCCCTGGCCTGCAAAGACATCTATGCTGGTCATGCCTGGGGGAGCAGACCTGCCTTATTGCAAGCAGCTAAATGGAGAAGGTAACAGAATCATAGCCAACTATGTTCGTAAGGGAGGAAGATACCTTGGACTATGTGCTGGTGCTTATTACGCTAGTGCTCGTTGTGAGTTCGAGGTTGGAGACTTATCAATGGAGGTGAGTGGTTCTAGAGAACTTCAATTCTTCCCTGGAGTGACTAGAGGAACAGCCTATAAAGGTTTCGAGTACGATTCAGATGTTGGAGCTAAAATTGTGGATCTAGAAGTAAACGGACTGCCTGATTATTCAGATTCCCACGTCTCTAACTACTACAACGGAGGCTGTGTATTCGTGAATACTTCCAGATACTCAAACGTTGAAGTTCTTGCATCTTACCAGGATCAGGTCCAGGTGGAGGATGACGATGATCGCAAGGCAGCTGTTGTTTTTTCGACATTTGGACTCGGATGTGCTTTGCTAACAGGTACTCATCCGGAAATTTCTGCTTCTCATCTTAAGTACGAAAAAGACCACTACCGCGAATCGTTGGCAAGCGAGCTCGATCTTCATGACGAAAAGCGATCCCAATTCTTCCGCCATTGTTTGCTCAAAATGGGCCTCAAGGTGGGCGATCAGACCAAATCGTTGGCCCTGCCAAAGCTGACACCTTTACTTCTTGGTGCACCAAGCGCTGCTCAAGTTCAAGACTTGCTAACAAAGTTGAAGTCGGTGATCTCCGAAGAGAATGTTATTCTGGGCACGTCGGATCACTTCCAGATTCACACTTCGTATAGTGAAGCTTTGAAAGAGTGTGCTAAACAGCATCCACTGGAGAACCCCGATGAGCTTTTGAAACATCTAGTTGTCTTTGATGGTCATCAATCTGCTAAATTTGATATCGTGAAGTACTTTAAACTTCTCAAATCAACTCAACTCGGATCAGTGATACTCTACGGAGACGTTGTCACTTCAACAAACTCCATGTTAGACAAGAACGGCAACCTTCTCAAGCTTCTTCCCTCCGGACTAATAGCTGTGGGTGGTCAACAAGTTTCTGGTCGAGGCAGAGGAGGAAATGTTTGGGTTAATCCAGTCGGGGTCCTCGCATCCTCTGTGTTGATCAAGTGTCCTGCAACGCCCCTTGAACTGAGCAACGTTGTGTTCATACAATACCTTGTTTCCATTTCCTGGATCGACGCTATAAAGGGCTACGACGCAGGGTACTCGGATATTCCAGTCAAGATCAAATGGCCCAACGACATATATATGCTCAAACCCGATGTGATTGGTAAAAACAAAGAACACGATCTTGAGTCGTACGTCAAAGTTGGCGGAATCTTGGTGAACACCAACATTCTCGATGGTGTGCTTAACCTGGTGGTTGGGTGTGGCATCAACGTATCGAACGCTGCTCCTACTACAGCTTTGAATATGGCTGTGGAGAAGTTAGGTAAAGGTCAAGAGCTAATCTCTCACGAAAAACTTCTCGCAACCTATCTCACAAAACTGGAGGCAAACCTGAGCCTGTTCCGCTCTTCTGGGTTTTCGCCTCTGATGGAAAAATACAAGTCCTACTGGCTGCACAATGATCAGGTGGTCATTGTTGACTCCGACCACGGGAAGATAAGAGGAAAGATAAAGGGTATCACTGAAAAATATGGGCTTCTTATTGTGAACGAGCTTGGGCTGGGAGATCGGGAAACTTCCACTCAATACGAGCTTCAGCCTGATGGAAACAGCTTTGAGATGTTCAGCGGTCTCATAAGTAAAAGACGAACTCATTAGTAATCATGTCGCAACACTTTATTGTTCAATACAACTATGTAATCTTTTAAAATACAATTCTTTTTCTTCTCATCCGCTAATGTAGGTCAATGCTCACCGTTCTCACGAGGAGAGTAAGACGGAGACTTCGGAGAGTACTGTGGAGAGTTGGGAGAGTACTGCGGAGAAGTCGGAGAGTATTGTGGAGAAGTCGGGGAGTACTGCGGAGAGGTTGGAGAGTACTGCGGCGACGTCGGGGAGTACGAGGGGGAAGTTGGAGAGTACTGTGGAGACGTCGGAGAGTACTGGGGTGAAGTGGGGGAGTACGAAGGCGACGTAGGTGAGTACTGCGGCGAAGTTGGTGAATAACTCGGCGACGTTGGAGAGTACTGCGGCGATGTGGGCGAGTAGCTCGGAGATGTCGGAGAGTAACTCGGGGAAGTCGGGGAGTAACTTGGAGACGTCGGGGAGTAACTTGGAGACGTTGGTGAATAACTTGGAGACGTTGGTGAGTAGCTCGGTGACGTCGGTGAGTAACTAGGCGATGTCGGAGAGTAGCTCGGCGAGGTGGGAGAGTAACTCGGGGATGTCGGAGAGTAACTTGGTGAGGTCGGAGAGAAACTTGGCGAAGTCGGGGAATAAGATGGCGAAGTCGGAGAGAATCCCGGAGATGTGGCATAGTTGGAAAATGGACTTGTAGGCGCAAATCCCGGGGATGTGGGAGCATAGCTGCTCATTCCACCATATTCGGTGAAACCACCCGAACGGTCTGCCGGTGATCCACTATCTGCCATCGGAGAGAACGCCACATTGGCGTCACCCTCGATATATTCGTCATCGTAATGATCTCCCGAATCGTATGGAGTAGCTGCTCCGTCCACCTTCGTACCTTTCACCAAAGGCACATCAGCCTTGATGGCTGTCTCAGGCAATGATTTGAGCATTCCCTCATCGATCATAACGTCAAAGGCACCTGTTCCCATTGGTGCCAACTGACCCAGAATCACATTCTCAGACACACCGCGACAGTCGTCGAGCTCAGCGGAAGCACCAGCCTCAAGCAAGATTTCAACCGTTTCCTCAAAGGAACAACGCATCAATGCCCCGGTCTCGGATCTGTTGATACCATGACGGGTGATAGCCATTAAATGACCCCTCGAAGTCATCACATCCACGAGCAAAGCCAAATGACGGTAGTTCACATAGGAACCATCGAACGCAATAACATTGAGAATCTCCTTGTAAAGAGCAGACCGTGTGGCTTCAATACCAAGAACCGACAAAACTTCAACAAATGAGTTGGAATAAGTTCTGGTAGAGTCCACACCAGGAACCGCTATAACTTCAGCAAGGTTGATTCCATCAGTCTCCAAAACCCACTCCATCTGTTGCTCATAAGCCCCAGTTTCATTAGGTAAAGACTTCTTGTGTTGCATCATAAACACACGAATAATGCCCGGTATTCCTCTCAAAGAAATAGTATCCAGCATAGTACCTTCCAGACTCTTCAAAAACTGGTCTTCTTCAGCCTCTGCGTCCTCCTCCATGGCCTTAGGGTCACGGATCAGTCTGCATCTGATAATCAGCTTTTCAGCGTTATCTTCTGACCAGATGACGAACAAATCGGGATCGAATTTTGCCGAAATCTTCTCTGCTACCTGAGACATGGTGAGTTGCTTGTCGAGCATTTTGGCTCTATCGAGCTCAAATCTCAACAGCCATGGCGACTGATACTCGATCGATGCCTCCACCTTCTCATCGGGAATTGCAAAGTATGCCTCCACGGTATCGTAGTCATCTTCAATCACCGTTGTTCTCGGATCGGGATCGTAAAAGATCTCGGTCGCAGATGTCACGTTCTTCAGATTAGTATGCTCAATCAGCGACTGCACAACCTTAGCCTTCTCGATATCCTCAGCAATGTGTGGCTCAAGATAAACAGTCAAAGCAGGAGTTTTAATATTCTTGGCAACGTTCAAGATCTCAGTCAAACGAGGCACACCCAGTGTGACATTCTTGGAAGACACACCGGCATAATGGAAAGTGTTCAGCGTCATTTGCGTAGCTGGCTCTCCAATACTCTGCGCTGCAATGACACCAACCATTTCTCCTGGATGCACAAGCGACTTTTGAAATTGGGACTCGATAGTTCCTAAAACCCACTCAAAAGCAGCATGCGACAAACGGAACTCTTCCAAAACTCTTCTGGTGGCGAAACGAGACCGAATCAAACACTGGAAAAGACGTGTGGCGTTTTGCTGAGCTTCTTCAATGAGACGAGATTCCCCACGCAAAACCAATAGTTTGCTGCACAGGTCTTTGACACCATTCACAATGTCGGGAATAGCAAGATCACTAGCACGAGACTGATCAACATGGAAAATCTGCTGGGCATTTTGGATGACACGACGTAAATTGACAGGAAGCGGCCAATTGTAATCACCATTGAGGAAAACTTCGTTACGCAAAAACTTACGATCTTCAACAAGTTGATCGTACTCTTGATCCAGGTATTTTTGAAGCTCCACGTCACCGAGTATCTCAGTACCATAATCAACGGCTTCGTGGCGAATACCGCCTCCTGGGGTCATGAGATCAACCTTGTAACGTTTCATGAAGTCTGCATCAGACCCAGGAATAGTGTCAACGGGCTGTTTCTCCACTTGAGTACCATCCAGCCCATCTTCTCCGTAGATGAATTGCACAATGTCACCAAGAGAGTTCCTAGTGGTTCCATCATAGTGGACCATAATGTCTTCCAGTGCTTTCACGAGACGTCTCTGAATATAACCAGTAGATGCTGTTTTAACAGCTGTATCAATAAGACCCTCACGACCAGCCATGGCGTGAAAGAAAAACTCTTGAGGAGTCAAGCCTCTCAAGTAAGAATTCTCAACGAAACCCTTAGACTCAGGAGAGTAGTCGTCCTTAGTGAAATGCGGTAACGATCTATCGGCAAATCCAAATGGAATACGCTTACCTTCCACAATTTGCTGACCGACACAAGCAGACATCTGTGAGATATTGATAAACGAACCTTTAGATCCGGAAGTGACCATCTGCTTAACATTGTTGAGATCTTTCAAACTCATCTCGGCAGATCTACCGGCAGAATCACGAGCTTGGTTAAGAGTTCGAGACACCTTGGACTCAAAAGTTTCACGTAATGTCATACCAGGCTCAGCCTCCAGTTGGTTAGACTGTGCGTCCAAGATGATTTCCTGTACCTCTTCTTTTGCTCTGGTGATGGTGTCAGTAATTTCACGCATAGTAGAACCATCAGCAATGGTGTCACCAATACCGATAGAGAATCCATTGTGCAAAAGCCAGAAATTGACAACTTTTTGAATGTTTCCGAAAAGGTCAGAGCAAATGGCGGAACCCTTTTCCCTCATAACGGTGTGTACTAGCCCTCCGCCGGCAGAACCGACTGTCTTCTTGTCGACAACACCGAACATAACTTCTCCGTTCCGAATCATCATACCGGTATCGTTTGGTGAGAGATAGGTGGCACCATCAAGTCTTAACAGGTGAATTCCACGTGGAATAGCCATAGAGAACAGCTGCTTACCGGACCACAATGGTTTCGGTTTTAAAATTGCGGGCTGGGGAATAACTCCGTCCCACTGAGGAATCCAGAAAAGCATACTCATCACTTGGTCGTAGTCAATGAAGCTGTCTCTCAGGGTCATCTTTCGTACACCACACAAAGTATCCTGTACAATCCCCATAACAGGCTTGTTACTCTGAGGAGAAACAATTTGCGAGGGTACAGAACATAGCTGCGAGAGTTCTGCTCGTGTCTCCTCACTCTGTGGAACGTGAAGATTCATTTCATCTCCATCGAAATCAGCATTATATGGAGAAGTAACGGACAAATTCAACCGAAAGGTGGAGTAAGGCATCACTTTGACTCTATGAGCCATCATAGACATCTTGTGCAACGAAGGCTGACGGTTGAACAAAACAGGATCGTCATCCATCAAATGACGCTCAACCCTCCACCCATATTGCAAATCAATATCTCCTGCCCGCTTATGGTACCTCAAGTCAATTCTGTCACCCGTGTCCCTTATGACATACTTTGCACCGGGGTGCTCATTGGGTCCGTTTCTGACCAGCTCTGTGAGTTTGTGGATATTGTATGGAGTGACAACTTCTGGGTAAGAAAGCGTTCTGGCAATCGACTTTGGTACACCCACTTGATCAAGATCCAAATTGGGGTCTCCAGAGATGACCGTTCTTGCTGAGAAATCTACACGCTTTCCCATAAGATTCCCTCTCAAACGACCTTCTTTACCCTTCAATCTAGCACGGATACTTTTAACAGGTCTTCCCGACTTTTGCAAAGCCTGAGGCTGTCCAGCAATTTCGTTGTCCATATAGGTGGCCACATGAAATTGTAAAAGTGTCTCGAACTCGCTAATCACGTGCTGTGGAGACCCATCCATCTCTAGCTTTTGAACATTGATGTTTGCTTTCAAAATATCTCCTAGTTTATAAGTAAGATCGTCTTCAGAGCGCATAGTTTCGCTCATGGCAATAGATGGACGTACCTGAGGAGGAGGCACTGGAATTACAGTCACAAGAAGCCACTCTGGTCTTGAAAAGTCCTCGTTGAATCCCAATCTAAAACAGTCTTTGGGAGAGATCAGCTTGAAAACGTTCAAGATTTCAGAGGGTGTGATTACACGACGCTCGGCTTGATCGTCATCGGATGTGCTTCTCTTCCAGGTACCCCAGAGTTTCAGCCCATCCTTACGAACAGTCGGCTGACCATTACCGCACCCTCCTCTTTGTGGGGGGCGCGAAGAATCGGAAAACCCATCTTCCGGGGCCATGTCAGCCTCGCAAATAGACTTGCCCTTGCAAAGATTCCACACAGCGTTAAAACGCTTTTTGGGATCTCTGATCTTGATGGCCTGCGCATACGCCAAATTGGTGTACTCATCTAAAAGGATCTTACCGCAATGCATACAAATGCACTCACAAATCTTTTTGATTTTGGCGATAAACCCAATGTGGAACACCGGCTTGGCCAGCTCGATATGCCCAAAATGCCCAGGGCATTCTTGCATACCTTCAGCGCAAGTTTGGCACTTGTAATTTCGGTCTATAGAACCCAGACGAGGATCGTTCAATCCACCTAATCGAAATCTTGTTCGGGTTTCATCCATAATTTCAGGATACTCCACTTTTGCTACAGAGATTGCACGAATTTCTTCGGGCGACAGAATTCCAAATTGGACCTATACCGTTAGTCGTCTGTTTGGCCGTAGCCATCAAGACATTATACGTACTTCTTTGATAGTCCGAAGCGGAGCGTTGGAGTGAGTGAACTGGCTCATGATTATTTACTGCTTTTTTTTTGTTTTTTATGTTTTCCTGTTCGATGTCCTTTTTTGTGTTTTTTTCTTCTGTATTACCGGTTTGATCTGGAAACTTCAAGATAAACAATGCTATGTTTTGGGGAGTGTGTCTGCGACCCTGAATCGTTTGCAACTACAAGTGAATGCGTGCTAACGCTTGCTATGAAAAGATGAGTAGAGTAAACTGTTTGAAACCTGGAAACGGTGTACTCTCTTCTTTGTCCTTGTGGGATACTTTTCAGCGTTTAGTGGCGATCACTGGACTGAAATTTACGCAAGTGTCCTGATAGTTACATGCGGTGTCAGGATGCATTTCTATATATAAACAAACCACAATATATTTGACACTGTAAACTCACTGTTTTTATAGTGTCCCTTTAACTGAAGAACTTGGACATGGCTGCCTTTTCTTTGTTCTTTCTCAGTTTGATATTTTTCTTCACCTCCTCAAGCCCTTTAGTAACAGCTGCATCTCCCGGGACCAATTGAAGAGAATTCTCTAGATCTACTTGTGCATCATTCTCATTCTTACACTTCAAGTATCCCATTCCTCTGCGGTAAAGAGCTTTAGCCTTGGATTTGTCGTCGATTTCCTCAATTTCAATTGCCTCAGTGGCAGCTTTAATGGCGGCTTTACCCTGTCCTAGCTTCAGGGCCATCAACGACGCGTTTAAGTAGCATGAGATTTTGAGCTGAACCAGTTGGGCAAGCTTGTCATCAGGCAAGTCTTCAGGGAGATAGCTTTCCAAAAAGGCACAAGCTTTGGAATACTTTGCAAAAGCCATTTTAATATCACCTTTCTTGAACTGCTGGGTGCCAATCTCTTTGATGTCCGAGATGGCTTTCAATACCGAGTCAGGGTTATTGACATCAATTTTGTCGTCATCTTCCAGGAACTCTTCATATACGTCACCGGTGCCATCATCGACAGGCTCAACTTTATAGTCAGCAGGCAATTCACCGCAGTCAGTTATGGTGCAATCTTGCAAGGGCTTATCCTGAGAGTCCTTTTCAGTCCTTTCCAGCGCTCTAACCAACCCTTTCCCAGAAAATACCTTTCCGAAAACGCAATGCTTACCGTTCAAATGGGGTGTAGGCACTGTAGTTATGAAAAACTGGGATCCATTCGTATTTGGGCCAGCATTGGCCATTGAGAGTAGAAATGGTTTATCGTGAACAAGCTCAAAGTTTTCATCCTCAAATTTCTCACCATAGATGGATTCTCCCCCGCGACCATCTCCCAGAGTGAAATCGCCACCCTGGATCATAAAGTCCTTAATAATACGGTGGAAATTTGAGCCTTTGTAGCTTAGAGGTTTGCCAGATTGACCAATCCCCTTTTCGCCAGTACATAGAGCTCTGAAATTCTCCGCTGTCTTTGGCACTACATCAGCAAACTAGTCGGTTAGTGTAAATGGAATTGATCACTTACTAATTCAAAAACTATTCTCCCCTTTGGCTCAGAGCCAATACTGACATCGAAAAAAACTTTTGGATTAGCACTCATGTTTCGGCACTAGCGTACGATGATGGTTCTTGAATATATATACTTTAAAGCGCGAAAGTCTCGAATATTCTGCCTGCGCATGCAGATACCAAATGGTTATCAACTCTAAACTCTATGCTTTACTGTATTGTTTTTATGGTTAAATCTTTTTTTAATTAACCTTTACCTTTAAAGAGGGAAATGGTTGCTTTCTTTATTTCCATTTTTTCGATTCTTATGTTTCATTTTTGTTGTGAATCTTACATGTTTCGATATATAATCAAAAAACTGCGACATGCTTAGATTGATTGATTGTCTAATGATTAATTCTCACTGAAAGCTTATTTTTATCTGTCCAAGTTGAAAGCTGTCTATTCTGACCCAACGTGCTATGTGAAATTTATCTTCAACTGCTTGAAACTCTTTTTTGTCCTGATGAAGAGTGAATTTACGCCAACTGCTATTCAAGTGTTGATCATTCAAATCTGTCATCGAGTCTGCGCATTAAAACAAAGCACTGGGGAAGTGGACCACCTATTATCAACCAATGAGATGAACTCAGATTTACAGAAAGTAAAGCGTCCCAGCTGCATTCTGTTCAGTTAGCAATATACTGAACCACAAAGAGAGTTTTGACATTTCTAATAATGGTCACTAACTTCATTCAAGACAAAAGAAATACATCTTTTTTTAAGCAGCTGCAAATTATACAACGGCATCACTAAAAAAAAGGTGCTGAGTATAATCTGAATATGTTGGTTCTATAAATTTCAGACAAGAACGCTAGAGTGTTGCACGTTTGATGAACTCGTTCGCAACCTCATCATCAGTATCGTCGTCCCCTTCATCGCCATCTTCGTCACTCGAGCTCTTCGAGTGTTGATTACTATCACGAGACTCCCGTCTTTGGAAATCTCTTGCATGAGCTTGAGTAAGCATATTGCTGATGCTTGCGAAACGCTCGACCCGCCCTCTTCTTGGAGCAGTTTCGGACTCTGCAACTCCTACAGTGGCTTCTTCGTCGCTGGGCTTGCGAACAGGAGTCACCTCACTAGGTTCTTGTTCCACTTCCGTGACATACGGAAGAGGTGTCTCCTTGTATGCTCGAAACAGCTTCACATTGGTGCAGTGTTCATTCTCCATACGGAAAAACACCCAAACACATCTCCGCAGAACTTCTGCAACACCCACACAAAAACTGGTTGCTGCAGACTGCTGAATCTGACGAGAAAAGAGAGAATAGAAGATCCACTGAAACCTCAATAACACGTCGAAAACGATGGCTGCATAATAGATGGGTTTGTATGGTACAGCAAGGTCGTCCCTCAGTAAGTAATTCTTGGAGCCAAACTGCACCAGTGACCAATCAACGAAAACGTCCCACGTGGCGGAGTAAGTGGAGTTGATTGCGGCAAAGACAGTAAAGATTATTTTGTTCTTTTCAATTCTGTTGATCCTGTAAATACTGAGCAGCATGTAGTAAGTAGCTGTAACAGAGTATTTGCCCATATTTGCCAAATGAGGAAAAGCGCTGCCTGTATCTGCATAACGACGCCCACACTGCAAGAATCTCCAGATTGATGGTAGAGTTTCCAGGAATCCCATCAGTCGGGAATTTGACGAGGAGCACCGAGAAGCCTCCTCTCCATGAGCCCCACCTTTCCAATGCGTGGCATACAAGCATATGAAAAAGGAGATGTTCCCCATAGAGTATGTCAAAGAGCATAGGATGTCACCGAGAAAGAAATCTGCAAACTCCACCGGATACAAACCGGAAAAGATCAAACGCCATAACACCGCAAGCAGCCAAAAGCGAGCCGATCTATGGAACATGTCAAAGGGACATAGCATCACGGTGGATGCAATACCGACAAAGATCCAGATCCAATGGCGGCCTGGAAATGCATTGGGGAAAAAATCGTGGAATGCAAACCACGCGGTGAATGTCAAGACGAGAAACAAAAAGGAAGGCAGAAGAAAGTACTGCCTATAATCCAAGTTATTCTTCTTGAACTCAAAGATGAACTTGTAGTTAATTTTGAATCGAGTCCAAAAGTAACAGTTCACACCGAAAAGCAAAGCTATTAAAAGAGGCATAAAGAAACCGCCCCAAATTTGTAGCATATATCTCCCCTCTGCTAGTCTTCCCGATAGAGTGCCTTGTAGGCCAAGGTAAACGGAAATCACAAACAGTGGGATAGCGCATCCAATCATCACACCTGAGGAGAAAAACTCGCCATAGAAAGTGTTTTTAGTGTTTTGAGATCGAAGTTTTTGAAGGGCAATTTTCTTGTTTCCATGTTGATACGTCTCTGCGTAGAGATTTTCCAGTGAAACAAAAATTGAGTCCAGAACATCACTCTTGACAAAATAAGACGAGTCCACTTTACTCATGTATGACGGCAAGTCGTTCGAGCCGGTTGCCTTATCGTACTTTTTCATCATTTTACGGAATGCTGTTCGGTTAAGGGTTCTGAACGAGGAAAGAAGCTCCAGAGAGCGATAAAAGCTGAAAATAGCCCTTTTGAGCTGCTTTTTCGCAACGATGTAAGGCACCTCATTCTGCCTTTTCCTGTGGTAATCTTTACTTTTCGCTTGGCGGGCTTGAATTGTGGTTATCGAGCCGTCTTCTCTACTGACAATCTGACTCAAGATATTGCCGTTTTCATCAATCTGGAGCTCAGTATTCGATGGCTGCTGCTTTTGACGAAGCCACTCAAACTTTGGCAAAGACGGTAATTCAAAGTTATTGATGGAGGAGATTCTCTTTTTGGTAGACTCCTTCATAAAAGCTGCCTCATTGTTAAGCCACTGCGTAAGGCGCTGCACCTCTTCTTTGTTTTGCTCAGTGTGATTCCTACACAGATCTCTAAGGTACTCGAATTTCTGCTTCTTCCGCACTTTCTCAGAATGTAGTTGATTTATTTGATCCTGCAACAACAGAAACCTCTTCAGTGAGGCTTGCTCTTTTTCTCTGTAAAAATTGTTAACTTTAGCCAACTCAGTGTCCACCCAAGAGATGAAGTCTCTTTCAGAAGACTCAGATTGCGACTGCCTTCGGCCTGACATGGCTCTTCTCCTGAGATCATGCTTGTTGAAAGACAACAACGGTGTGGTGTCGTTAGGCTTAGGAGAGTCCGATCCTGTAGTCTTTGCTGGTTTATCTGGAGTCTGGCTGTTCGATTCCAAAGCCGGCGAGGGAAGCTGAAAGTCGTCATTGAGAGATTGAGATTTGGTTCTAGAGCTTTTCGGGGTTTTGGGTGTCTTGAGCAAAGGCGAGCTGTGGTCACCTAGTGATTTGAGTCCTGGGAGAAAGCTAGGGGGAGAACGATCCAGCTTTTTCAGCCTCTTTTTACCTTGCTTGTAATCGAGGTACTGCGATCTCCATTCTGGAATAGAGTTCTCGTTGAGGGACTGGGCAAACTTCATTCGATGTTCATGAAAAGTCTCACGTGCTTATTTATTGTAGTGCATATAATTCTGCCTGACAGAATATATTGTCCGCTCTACTTCTATCTAACCAGTGTTCTATAGGGTTCTTGTTCTTACCGTATCTTCAAGTTCCTAATCGTATCTTGTCGTTCCTTTGACCGGTTCTGTTTTTAGTTTATTGAGTCATTGGTCAAGTGACAGAAGCAAGATGACACAATGAAGATGACAGAAAGAGGATGACAGAAAAAGATGACAGAAAGAAGATGATACAATGTAATTTTTCGGAGCATGATAGATGATCCTGAAAGATGTTTTAGAGTAGAGTCACAATCAGAATACCACGAATAAGCAACCCGCACACAATTCTTTGGCAAGGCATATATTGTCTCCCAACGATACTGGATTCAAAATGCATTAGAATTACAAGGATCATCTCAACTTGTGTGTGTTAAGTTCAGTAGTATATTACTTGCTGAAGAAAACACTCGAAACACGCGAAACCAACGACAACTATTGCAAGTAAAAAAAGGTGTGATTAAAACACTCTATAAAATCTCCACGCTAAAGCTGCCTACCATTGGGTATCTGACTCAACTGCTGGGTAGCTACAGCGTCCGAGTGACCAATGCTGAAGGAGGACATTTCTTTGATCTCTCCATTTTCTCTATAAAACCAAGCTTTTTCCTTGATACAAGCATTCCCAGAGCAGCCACAGGTTCTCAAATGTCTATCGTCATCCTGTCTATCCTGAACTATCAATGAGGGATGATGGCTCGGAAGTACCGGGGCAGAGCTATTTGGTAATGAGGGAATATAGGTGCAGCTCAGCAGGTCCGATATTCTAGATGCTTCCATTGGGTTCTATGAAACGAAGAGGCATTAGGGGGGTTATCACCAGATATTCTTATCTTGGCGCGCTTATCCCCTTTGGGCAATTTAGCAGATGCATAAAAAATGAGTCATTTAATGACTAGTTCCCTTTTCAGAAGTCTCGAGTGCGTCAATATATTTTACTTCCTTTTGAACCAGCTTAATGTGCTTTAAGCAGACGACTTTCAAAATGCTTCACTACTTTATTTTGATTGTTGTCATGTAATGGATATCTCTTGGTATGAATTCATAGGCCGATTACTCCTAATGTAGTCATCACTGGGAATTGTCCAAAGGGCATATTTGTCAACCCAGGAAGCCCATGTTCTCTTGTACCCAAATTACTAAGAAATTGTGATACAGGTTTCCGACTTGACGCTCTCTATCCAACTACAACTTTCCTTTCGAGTGAGATCTTAAAGACAAAATGGAGATTTTGATTCGGTGCACAAAATAATGAGATTATTTGAAGTGACGGTCAAAAATATAGCTTTCGAAGAAAAGGCAAGACTGATCCACAAATCTGAAAAGCTCTGCGGCAATAGATGGTAGGTACAATTCGAAGAGGCACAAAACGGCAAAGATGAAAACACACTCAACTTGCAACATCTATATTGTTTGATACGATTCAAAAGTGCGACCTAGAGGACAGGACAGCCATTTTATAAAATACAGCCTCTTCAGACATGGCAAAATGGGACACCTCCATCAAACACCATATCTCATCTTCTACATCGCTCACTAAAGACTTATGACCCTGCAATGGCTCACAATGAAGACGTATGGTACCTTGCGATGCATCATTTAAAAGTATAGTTCAAAGTCATCCATCATGTCAGATCCTCATCTTCGCTTCGCTTCACCATTCAATCTTCTACTGATAATCGTTGATACAATCTACACAATCCACAGGATTTAGCTACCAAATAACCTCAACAGGAAAGTCACATCGACCGAACAGCCTCAGACATGTTAATGAGACGCTTTACTCCCACCATCCAGTTACCTGTCTCGCTGCTATGCTGAGTGGCGAGTTCCAGGAGCACAGCCTGCGATTCAGTAAAGTTTCCCTCGACAAGCTGCTGGCACACAGACACCATCATCTGGACCGCTTCTGGGGTGAGCAAGTCGTCGTTATTCAGATGATCGAAAAGGATGTTGATTCTCTTTTCTGCATCTTTGAGCTGTTTGCTGAACTTTTCAGGAATCTTTGGTTTCACAACTTGCAGCTCCGCTGTGAGAATCTCCCACACAGGAGCAGCACTTGGAGGAATGTGCGATCTGTCACCGGGGGGATATTTCTGCTGCACAGGAGGCGGCGTGGGCTTAGGAGGCATCAGAGGAGACTGTCCCACAGAGGGAGCTCTCCCAACAGACGGAGCCTTTCCCAATGATGGAGGTGCCGGAATAGCCTGTGGCTGTGGGATTACATTTCGTGGTGACGAGATGTTGCTACTGGCTGGGGGAGGAGCATAAGGGTTTCTTGGTGGAGGTGGAACCACAGCCTCCGGGATTTGAGTCTGCGATGGAACACCGACAGCTGGAGGGGGAGCATAAGGGTTCGGTACACTTTGCTCTACTGGAGCTGGAGCATACGGATTAGAAGCGGCTTTTGCAGCCGGAGGCTCGTAAACACTGGGAGCGGGCTTCTGCTCCACAGGAGCCACTTCCGGTGCGTACCGACTGCTCTTTCTCGTCATTGATGGAATAGCCTGGGGTGGTTTAGGCGGAGCCGCGGTGAAAGCGGCAAGGTTGGCTGATGTTAACGCTGGAGTGGAAACAGCCGAGCCTGAACGAGACTTTCCCGGTGGGGGAGGAACCGAAGTTCTAGAAGGTGCCACGGGAGGTGGTGGGGTTCTTGTTTGAGCTTGTTGCAAAGCTGCAGTATAAGGCGATGCCGTGACAGAGGCACGTTGTGGAACGGCAGATTGGCTAATGTGAGCAGGCAAATCGTTCCATCCGCCCTCATCCCGCTGAGGCTTGGGTGGGAGTACGGAAGCTGGCGGCTGTTGCTGCTGAGTGACATTGGGCTGCATGAACCCGTTTGTCGGTTTGTACGGGTTGTGCGACGGAGCAGGAATATAGGCGTTTTCCTGAACTTTTTGAGGTGCCTGTTGAGGAACCTGTTGGGGAACTGATTGAGTAACCCTCTGTGGAACTCGTTGAGAAGCGGCTGAGACTTTCTGCGAAACCGGTTTGGCTTCTTTTGGCAACGCCGCAGCCAAACGAGTTTTTTCCAGCTTTACATCTTCAGAGTCAGGAAGAAGCGACAGGAACCTATTGGCAAGAACAAACTCACCGTTGTCTGACAATAACCTCACATACTCCAAATATATTTTGGAAATTGAGTGCACATTGGTACCTGTGAAGGGACCAGTGATGTTCAGCGCAGAGCGAGAAACTGTGATTTTTTCTACCAGTTTGGCGAGTGCCCCAAAGTGAGCCTCAATGGGAGATTTAACCTCTTCAGAGGCTTCAGTTTGAGAAAGCTCCTCCAACCACATAGAACACGCCTTGTCCAAAGCACCACCAGCTAGATAACACGCAACAGCGTTGTTGCGACTTTGATCCTGCTGTGATTTCAGCACTCTGTCTCCAAGACGCGACATAAGTGACTGCAAGTCGGCCGTGTTTGACTTGAGGATCGACGCAGCCACCTTTTGCCAGTCGGAAATATCCGCGTTGTCAACAAGATCAGCAAATGAGTCACTTGAGATGTTGTACAATAAACGAGTGAGCGAGCTGGCATGATTTTGCTTGAAGTAGGCATTCTTAACCTTATCCTTCACTTCTTGAGATCCCTCTAATAATGCAATCATCAAAGCATCGCTTATCCTGTTTTCACCAAGACACAGATCAGCAGCCTTTCCAAGCTCTTTAAGCAAAAGTGCGTTGGTTAGCTTGGGAGATACATCATCCTGGTACAAGCTGAAAGAACCGGTAGGAACAAATTCTACTGAATCGGGTTGCTTGAGACTTTTGTAGAAGTCCTCATCCTGAACGGGCTCTTCTGTTTGCTCGAAAATATCATCTCTCATCTGTTTGATCCCCACTTTCTCCTTGAAAAACTCGAGCTTGTCTTCTTTAAACATGCTGTCTAGCAGCGACCAGTCTTGCTTTTCCTGTTCAGTGGAGGCAGCACTGAGTCTCTCTTTGCAAATGCTTTCGAGGTTCTTTTCATCTATCGTTTTGAGATCTAGATCGAGTTCCTTCACTTGGCTGATGAAAACGTCTTTGCCCTTGGCGGAAACAAGTTTACCGCCATACGCAAACGTGGCTCCACATGGTCTCAGCATCCACTTGGGAGCCTGCTTGACGAAGATTTCAGGCTGGAAAGTGGCGGTGGTCTCTGAAATCTGGTTGAAAAAATCATTCTCGTCGATAGTCTCCTTTTCCGGTTCCGTGACTGAAGTGGTGTCCTGGAGGGTTTGAACGAGCACTTTGCCATCAAAGGAAGATGATGCCAAAAGATCGGGAGCCCCAGGAGCAAATCCCACCTTGAAAACCCAGTTGGAGGTCTTTGGGTACTTGCCCAACTTTACACCTTTGATTGGATTCCACAACATGACTGAGTTATCCTTTCCACTTGAAAGTAGCAAAGAAGGGTCCTGGGTACACCAGTCCAAAGAGAGAACACCGAGGGTGTGTCCTGTGAGGATTTTCTCTGGCACATTGGCGTTCCTCAAGTCCCACGTAGTGAGCAAGGGAAGTGAGTCTGTTTCCGAGGCAGTAACAAGTTTGGTACCAGCAGTTGGGTGCCATTGGACACTTGAAAAAACAGCCTTTGCTGTATTATCAGCATACGAAAAATGCATCACCTCTTTATGGGACTTGAGATCCCACACAGTCACGTACCCTGAAGTGCCAGTAGCTGCCAGAATATGCGGGTGACAACGATTCCAGGCAACACAGGTGACATCACCAAGTGTGGTGACAGCGGAACCAGCACTCACAGGCTCATTGTCGTCACTTGAGTTCCAAACGAAAATCTCGCCATTGGGACCTCCAGAGGCCAACAGATTTGGGTCCTTTTCGGAAAACGCGACGCATCTTACTGCGCCTGAATGCGAGCTACTTTCTTTGATCAAAGCGTCTGAAAGTGATTTTTTCTCCAACAAGAGCGATGCATCGAAAAGCTTGACCGCGCCAGACTCAAAAGCACATGCCACCACTCCTCGTTTGTACTTTTCTGTTGGCGAACTCCATCCAATTGAGTAGAATTTCGATTCCACAGAGTGAGAAATCAGAGGTTCAGAGCCGGCTAATGGATCGTAGATTGCCAACTCGGAAGCGGACGAAAAGTCGGCTGAAATTGCTCCGGCCATCGTGCCTGTCACCAGCAGCGGCAGCGTATCAGGCGACCAGGCAAATGTTGCGGTGCGATCAATCTCGCTAATCTTGACCATTTGTTACGTCGTTTCGTGTCAAGTTGGTTGGGACACGACATGTGTGTTTCCTCTCTTTTTCTGTCCTATTACTTCTGTACTTTAAATCCTCTACTGACTCTATTCCCTCTACTAGCTCTATCTCCTCTGCTGACTCTAACTCCTCTACTGAGTGCGATAATTTTGCTCCCCTTTCTCATTTTTTTACGCATATTTCTTTACGTACAAGCTCAGTAAATTTTTCTGTTCAGATCCACACATGTCGCAGCCAATCGAAGACGACGAGCCTGACGAGTGGGACAAGAGAATCATGAAAACAGGCTGCCACGAGGAAAACCTCAAGCTGCAGCTTTGTCACGCAGATACAGGCGACTGGAGAAAGTGCCTTGATGAGGTATGACTAACGATAACAACTCTACTAACACACAGATGAAGGCATTTCGAGAGTGTTGGGAGGCTCAAAAGAACAATGAACGCACACAGGCAAAGGATAACGACCTTTCGAATTTTTAGAAAATCGCAGCTCAATGTGTATGTATGTTACCAATACAAAAATGTCCCTGAATGTTACACCGCGTAAATGGAACGCGAACGACCCACAAGAGTCTCCAAAAGATTCCATACTTCTCTCAGACCTCGAGGACGATCAATTCCCAAGCTCTGCAGATATATTTCGAAGAAAGGTTGAGTCGCAGTCAAAATTCCGCACTCAGTGGGAGTCGATCATCAAAAAGTACTCCGCCTACGATGAACAAGACCAGGGGGACCTCATAGATCTGAGATCGGGAAGACTCATTGAAGATAGGGGTCATTTGCGTAGTCTGGCCGAGACCCCAGCTCAGAGCATATGGGACAAGTTTTTCAATGACGAAAGGGAGCGTAGGAGGGAGAGTGGGAGAGAGGAGAGTAAGAGAGGGGAAAGAGAGGTGGGTAAACAAGGAAGGGATAGACTTGTAGTGCTTACTCCAAAATCGAAAAATCCACCCCTTAGTTTCGCCACACCTAAAACTCCTCCCCCGCATCACGACCCACTTTGTATACTGGGCGGTAAAGACAACAAGGTTTCGGAGTTGAGGAGATCTTTTTCTCAGAATCTGCGCATGAAGAGCTTGCCCAAGGCGGAGAATCAGATGGAAGCGCCCAGAACACCAACAAGGGGAGGTGACCCACTTATATTTCTGACCCCTTCTGTGGCCTCTACTCCGAAGTCCTCTCGGCGAGGCACCATCTGCGATAGCTTGTCCGGACCCAACTCTCGGCCGTCCACGCTAAAGAGGCTTCTTGTGGAGAGACGGCGAGGGGTGATTTCAACTCCTACCAAGAGTAAGGGAGCACATATTCCTTCGAAAAGTGTCTCGGATGGAGAGTCCTTAGAGGAGCTATATAGTGGATCGTGGGATGGCGACAGCGAATCCGCTATAGGTGACATTGTAACCTCAAACGATGAAACCAAAAAAGTCAATGCTCACGACAAAAAGGAAAACACGGAGAACGAATCAATAGAAGTTATTGACCTCACCAGCGACACGGAGTCGAGCAAAGATGAATCAGAGTCCAGTAGGAACATAACTGTCGGGGAACGGATCCAGGACAAACCCAGAGCGAACTCTCCCAACAGAAGGATCTTGGAAGAAGAGAATCATAATACAACAAACGAAATCGACTCAACCCATGAATTTGATGACACAACAATCAACACAACAAAAGAGATTCAAACAAGCGAAGAAGAGTCAATCAACACAACAAAGGAGGTTGAAACAAGCGAAGACGAGTATTTCAGCGCTGCAGAGAAAGCTGTTCCAGTGCAAAACGATACCATTGTCTATACACAATACCTTAACCGTAAAAAGCTTGCTTGTTCTTTTGAGAACTGTCGTTTCAAGACAACGTCTGAAACTGCCATGAATGCGCACAGGATAAAAAGTCATGCTCACGAAACCACAGACTCGTCAAGCGACGAAACTGAATTCAGCATGAAAGACTCCGTCATCACTGACTTTATCCACCAAATTTCCGCTTTCCCCAAATTGTCTCCAAAACAAGGAGACAAACGCATCTCACCCATCAGGAAAGCAGACAGAAAGCGCAAAACAAGTGCATTCACTCACTAAACACCTTGAACTTTGGCATAATTAGGAGGACGTAGTTTCCGGCTGACAGCCTTGACGAACCAAACAGGGAACAAGGCAATCACCAGCACAAGACCCACCTGCCACACAAACTTCAAGCTTGCAACATACTGTAAATCAAAGTAATCACCCAGAAAAGGAACCGAGGCAAAGTAAACAGCAAAAGTGACAACTTCTGCGGTGATCATGATCTTTGCCCATTTATGGATCTCTAATGCAACCATGATAAGCTCGTTCAAAACAAGCCCTGTGAAAGAAACCGCCACCATCTTTGTGAAAAGCTCGGTATCAAGGCCCACAAATGCCTGTGACAGAAGCTGAATTACGCATCCTTGGTACAAGGATACCACTACCCACAGGAAAAAAGTCTTGTAGCTAAGTGATTTCCCCTCCGTCAGCTCATGGTATAGTTCCGGATACATCGCAGCCAGCCCTTCGTCCACGTCCTTGTTCCAGACCAAAGAAAAAACAGGCGCCATCGTGTACACCGTTGCGTATCCCACCATTAGCCAGCCCTGGTACAAGGCGAGGGGAGCAAACGATGACGATATCGAATATACCGCTTGACAAACGGAGATGAGCAAACCTCTATGGATGACAAATTGCGCAAGCTTGGCAGACCGTTTATACGAATTTCTGCCGTGCCATAGTAAAAGCCTGCTCAAATGGCGAAACTCGATGATGGAAAAGTCAGCAGCCAGAGAAGCTTGTTTACCTTCTTTACCAACAATCCCCACTCCAACATCTGCGCTTTGTATCATATTCACGTCATTGCCACCATCACCGATACAGCAAACCCGTTTTTTTGTAATTTGCCTTATAAGTAATGCCACATCGGCCTTCTGCTGCGGTGAACATCTACATGCTATAACCGCGGGCAGGTGTACAACATGGTGGAAAAACTCTTGACGGTAAAAAGTGAGAAACGTTCCGAGTGACTCGCCATCTATGAGTAAAGCGCAATTTTTGTCCGAGCGAAGGTACGCAATGGCGTTCAATGCGCCCTCTGGATTGTTCACACGAGTCACCTCATGAACATACTGTCCCCGAGTTATCAGTTTGGCAGAAATAGCAACACATTTTGCGGTCTCCACTTTATCCCCTGTAAGCATCCAGATCTTGACACCTGCGTTTTCCAAAAGCTCGATCGACTGCTTGACGTCATTCTGCAGTTTATCTTCTACTCCGGTCAAGCCCAGAAGTTCTAGCTCGGTTTCCAAAAATTGTTCAACCACCTTTGACATTGCGTGATCTCTGTCTTGCATCAACAAAGAAGCCTTTGTATACCGCTCTTTGAATGCTTCAAAAAGATTGAGGCTCAACTTTTTCCTAGAGATGACTAGAGTACGTAAACCCTCACGCGCCATATTACTCGTTTCTTCGTCGAGCCAGTCATTTTGCTGAACTATGGGTGACATCACCGTATCAGCACCCTTCTCCATAAACCAGATCTCGCCCTGTGAGTCTTTCACGATAATACCCATTCGCTTTGTAACGGAGGTGAAGGGGAAAACGTACAGGATTTCAAATGCTAGCATATTGCCATTGTGAGAGACGACCATTGAGTTTCTGTCTCTTCTGTAAAGCGACATCCCTACGGACTGGGTGAACCTTACTATAGCGATCTCATCGGGGGAAGCAGCCTGATAGGTTAACTCTCCTTCCTCGATGTTGGGAGTTACGTTGTGGCATATGGCAAGAGTGAGAATTAAATCTCTCACTTTTGTACCCATATCTCTTCTTGCGCCAACCGCTTTCTCTGTTCTGGAACCAACGACATAATCAGAAACCATGTCCATGGTGTCACCAGCATAGGATACAGACCCCAAATGAAGCTTTTTCAGCTGCATGTCATTTTGAGTCAAAGTCCCCGTCTTGTCCGACAGCAAATACTCGATTCTACCTAGGTCCTCTGGGATGGTGGAAGTTCGCACAATGATGCCAGGAGCTTTGGGGTCATGCTCAATCTGATGCGCATATACCGATTTGCCGATATCAAGATTTACTCTCAGTGATACGGGGACGATGGTGGAGAATAGGATCAAAAACCTCATAACGTCAATGTACCAACTTGGTCCAAATCCGTTGGCAGCAACGAGAACAACAGATAAGAGAAATACGCATACGCACAATATTTTACTCAAAGAGTTGATCTCGAGCTCCAAAAGTCCCGTTTTTGCCTTTGATGTTGATGTATTCATGGCCTGACGTGTCTCTGAGCCTGTGTATATGATGCAGCCGATGGCAGATCCAGAAGCCAGAACAGTATTGGCCCACATAGTGTTATCGATAGTGAGAGGATTGGAGCCAGAAACAAAATCGAGACGGCCAAAAAATTCATGGATGTGTTTTGTGGGTGGGCCTACTGTAATTCTGACGTTTTCCAGATCTGTGAATGAAACGTTTTGCGTTCTCGGGGCAGCAACACGAAGTTTCCAATCTGTCTCTCCATCCAATTGGTCTGTCTTGATGAAAGCTTCTCCTGTATCCTCGGAGGATTGGAGTAAAATCAAGTCTGCTGGAACTCTTGTATCTTTATGAATCCTTACAAGGTCTCCACATTTCAAATCACGAGATCTAACAGGAAATGTCTTACCCACAACTTCGTATAGCTCGTCATTTTGTTCTCTGTCTCTTCTTCTTCTTTGAATGTCATCCATGGCTTCCTTAGACATTGTCACAATAAGCACAAAAGCGAGTGGCACAATATACGATGAAAGATAGCCTATACGAAGCTGTGGCACAGCTTGCGACAAGGCTACAATTAAAAAGTACAAGTTGAAAAAAAACTTGAACTGCTCATAGAGTATCATGGGTAAAAAGGTGAAGCCGTTATACTTTGCGTTTGATATTCCATTACTTGGAAAGGTATGATCCATGTTGGGAAACACAATTCGCTCTTTTTCCTCACTCGATTCATCATCCTTCATGTTATTCAAGTTTATGCCTCCTTTCTTGAATGGATTCGTTGAAGCAAATATAGACGACACTCGCCTTCCCCATCTTGACTCACCTGGCGATTGGCTTATCGGCTCGTCAGCAAGTGGAAACGCTTCATGTGCTTCACTAGGCGAACGAGAGTTGTTCATATCTTTCAAAGGAATGTTTGGTTGTTCAGTAATCTTATCTGTGGATGTAAAGTGCGTTAACGCTCCTGACAAAGAATTCTCAAAAGCTTCTTCTAAAATGTAGCTCAGGCTGTGCTCCGAACTTTTCCGCGTAGCAAATGGCTGTGTAGATGGGGTTGAATTTGACGATGACTGATTCGAAGCCATGCGATCGAGCCAAGTGCGGTTAGCGGTGTGTGGATATCCCGGCGAGCATATATTTGTCGACAAAAAAAAGCATGTGCCAAGGTCTACGCCAATTCTAGCAAAGATAAGATGCTAAAAGAGTCGTGATCACAGTCGCAAAATGTTTGACCATTCCAGCAGTTGAAGTTAAAATAAAATGCTTCATTAGATGTATTCAACTTGAAAGCGCTTATGCTGTTTGGAATATTCATGGCGATAGGCTACTTCTATTGTGTTTTCTCAAGATCCGAAGAGCTAGACAAATTGTAGATGAAAAGACCTTTCAGTCCATAGACATTGATGCTTATAGATAGAGCACGTTTCTCAGTACTAATATTGATGATGATAGCGATCAGACTTGTCGAAGAATGGCTCGAAACGAAACAAAAAGCATTCTGATTAGCACGCCTCTGTGGAAGCAGATGCTGGTGCACATGTCCTTTCAAAATGACAATGCCAAGTTGATTGGAAGTCAAATCTTCTCTGCTCCCAGAGTGTTGGACGAAACAAATCTGAAAGCACTCTTTTTTCACATCCCACTTCCGCTTATATCCTTTATTTCCATTATACACGGCAGTTGCTGATGTCAAACACCAGAATATCACTGGCATTTCCCTTTTTGAGTTCATCCATGATAACTCCAAGGTCTTTCTTTTCTATCATAGAGCTTACAGCAACCCAGTCTGTTTCATCTAGCGGAGAAACAGTAGCTGCCCTTCTTCCTGGGGTGACCTTGAGTAGTTCAGGCAGGTTGGCTCTAGGAGCATTGTAATTACATAGCACATATTTTTGAGCGGCCAAAACACCCTCTATACGGGACCTTATAGTCTCAACAAGTTCAGGGTGGGATGGTTTCTTAGAAACAATGAGATGAGCTGAAGTGTCGAGAATGGTTTCGATATCTGTCAGACCGGCAGCTTTCATGGTCTCACCTGATTCTACCAAATCTACAATTGCATCAGCTACCCCGAGGGCGCATGAGGCCTCAACAGAGCCTCCCACATATTTGATTTTGGTCTTTAACGGAGATCCAGGGGACACCCCTTCCAATTTCTCAAAATACTCTCTAGCCAAGTGAACAAAACTCGAAACGATAGTCTTTCCAATAAGTTGCTTAGGCTCCTTATAAGGACCGTTTTCAGGTACCTGGATTTGTAATTTGCACTTTCCAAACCGTAAATCCATAGCGAGGTCAACATCCACATCGCTTTCTTTGACCTGGTCAACACCAGTTATACCGAGAGAACACTTACCCTCACCAACAAACGTTGGAATATCAGCAGCTGGCAAAAAGATAAGCGCAACTGGAAGACTGGTGGATAGGGCGATGTCTAGTCTTGCAGATCTGTTAAACTGTATGTCGGACCCTGCGAGAAGTTCAACACATTTTTTATATAGCCTTCCCTCTATCTGTTAGTAAAATTATAAATGGTTGCACATACTTTTAGGAACCGCAAATAGCAGACGGTCGTTTAAGTGATTTACCAAATCCATCTTTTGATTCAACGTTTTTGTGCAGATGTATCACGTGCCTCCAACGTAGAGAGAGAGAGAGAGAGAGAGAGTCGTGTACTGACCGACGGATTTGTCCAGACTGTTACCCGGAATCGACGCAGCCGGTCTGCCAAAAATTTCATCAAAGCTCGGGTTAATTTTTTTTAACGTATTCACACACGAAACATCAATATGGTATGTTGAAAGAGTTGAAGAAAGAGTCAAAATTCTAACTTATTTTAGGACACTAAAACCCCTGTCACCCTAGCTAAAGTTATCAAGGTTCTCGGTAGAACTGGATCCAGAGGAGGTGTTACTCAAGTGAGAGTCGAGATGATCGACGACTCTTCCAGAACAATTGTCAGAAACGTCAAGGGACCTGTCAGAGAGAACGATGTCCTTTGCTTGATGGAGTCTGAGAGAGAGGCTAGAAGATTGCGTTAAAGTGATGTGCTGTGGATAGTTTCGAAACTGGCGAATATTATAATATAAAAAAAGATTTGTCATAAAGTCTTTATTACGATAATTATGTGTAGCGTTAGAGGGTGTTTGTCGATGATTGTTGTAGCTTGACTTGTTCTCGTTTCCAAAACTTTAACAAAAGGTCTCCATATTTCGTCATCTCTTCTATCTGCACCATGAGCTCGAAATCTAGTAAAAGGAGAAACTGCACTTCCAGGTAGTTGAGTTCGTCCAGGGGAAGCCCTCCAACTTTTGCGTATCGGGAATTCTTGTAAAAAACATCACTGAAAAACTTGGAAGCAACTGTAACCCCTGCTATTATAAGTCGGTGGATGTTGTAGCTATCCATCACAAACAGTTGATTGCTCCCCTGTGGATCGTCCCCGCTAAACTCACCTACGTTTGCCCGCTTAGCGATCCTATCAAAGTAAACCAGCAAGCTGAGGAAAACTTCATTTGTCACAGGACAATATTTCAGAATCCTTGTCAGGTAAGCATGTAAGGATATTGCAGGGACATTTCGACCATGAAACGCCAAAACATTGGCGGTATATATATCTTTGATCTGCTCACTTCGCTGTTGCTGCTGCCAAGTATTAGTGTAGTGTTCTGGATGCAATAAATCGTTAGCCTCTACGATTTTTTGTAAAAGGGCAGATAGCATGAGCAAAAGATCGTCAACTGAGTGATTTGCTAGATCCAAATGGTTCTCGGACTGAATTTTCTCCAGACCTGTTATACTATCTCTGTGTGTCAAGGAAGCGAGCGTTTCAGATTTAGTATTAGAGAATGCGTTATCCGTGGAGATATTAGTGGTAGCCATAGAGGCTGCAGGCTGGGGGAAAGATCCAAATTGAGTGAAACTTTGACTTGCTTCAGGCTGATCCTTTCCAAAAGAGTTGCTCAGGGTGTTTGGTATCAAAGGTGTGAATTCTTGTAGGTACCCGGGTTTATTAGTATAGTCTGACCCGCGGGCAGGAAGTGAGCTGGGAAACATGTGAGTATTTGGAAACGACTGCGAACATGAAGGAGAGGAGGCAATTGGTGGCTGAGAGAATCGATGAGCCAACGCAGGAGCTGCACTTCCAGAATGAGTGTCGGACTGCTGCCATTTCTGTTGTTCTCTCAGGTTGGAAGTTAAAAGTGAGGTACGCATCGGTATGGATGGTTCGTTTGAGCTGACTCCAGCGAATGGGTTTCCATCACCCGGGTTCGAAAAGTGGTGAAACAGTTTGGGACGCTGTATGTTGTCGAACGAGCCTCGATCATAGTGTAGAGGAGGGTGGGCCGAAGGAGAATATGCGGCTTTTGAAGGCGTTGACGCCGTTGACTGAGGGAAAGAAGCACCGTTTGGCGCTTGGTATGCTGAAGGTCGATCCATTGTAGACGGACTGTGTGACTTGCTGCTTTTTCCTGGGGCTGACTCAGTCTTTGAAATGAGACGATTAACGGAGAATCTCAATGGTAATACTCAAAATTGAAGCCAATAAACACTTTATAGCTTTCAGTTACTCACAACTAGAAGCACTCCCAAAAAGTGTTTTATTGTTTTGAACTATACGTGGTCGTGTATCACCCAAATAAAGGCTGTCTGTAGTGGTAAGAGGTAGATTCAGATCAAAATGTCACGAGCTGCCAAAATCACCTTTGGTGCAAGTTTAGCGTTTTCCGCTTTAACCGCTGTGAGCGTGTATTACTTTCAGGAACTGGAAAGAGATGTGAGTCGACCGACCAGTGATTTCTTCTAACTTTTACAAGAATATCAAGCAGGGCCCTATAAAAGATGCAGCTCGGCTAGAGCAACGCAAAAAGAAAGAGCAGGACCTCTCTGGCAAACAAAAAGCCAATCTTCAGGATTTTGAAATGCAGAAAAGACTCAAAGAAGAGTTGCAAAAAGATCAGCCTTTGACTGGAGAAGTTGTATACGGAGTGAGTGAAAAGTGAAAGAGTGCAGTGCAGCACTTTCTGTAAATAATCGCATGTATATCCTTGCACCTTGTTGCATATATGTCCCTATTATCCACTGTCAATAGATCTGCCTTCCGTGTAGCTCCATTGTTGACTAGATCAATTAGCAAGATGTCACCAGTTAAAACCGTGAGTTTTGTTGCTAGTCGCTTTCGCTAACTTTTTAGGTTTTTACCGAAAATGCGCCATTGCCAGTGGGTCCATACTCTCAAGCTTGCAAGGTGAACGGAACCGTCTATGTTTCAGGTCAGCTGTACTTTGACGCTCAAGGCAAGTTGATTGAGGGAACTATTGCTGAGAAAGCAGACCAGGTTTTGAAGAACGTTAAAGCTGTTCTAGAGGCCTCCAATTCATCTTTGGAGTTGGTTGTCAAATCAAACGTTTTTCTTGCCGACATGGGTAATTTCAAAGAATTCAACGAGGTTTACTCCAAGTACTTTAGCGAGCACAAACCCGCTAGATCTTGTGTTGCTGTCAAGACATTGCCCTTGAACGCTGACATGGAGATGGAAGTTATTGCAGTTGAAAAGGATTGAATTCGACAATACAGATTCCTGTTACAAAAGGGTATACAGATCTCTTTTTGCGTCTAGTTAATAAAGGCCAACAATTATCACTTGGTATCTTTCTTGTTGTATATGCTCAGAAGAAATCGAGGTCAGTCACGTGACAGGATGTAGGGCTTGAGCAGTCACGCATCCACTCCCCCAAAAACATCCACACATCTGCCATTTTCCATCTACGTGCCATTTTCGCGCACGGTGTGAAAGAGTATCGAAAAAGGGCTACACCACACATACAAAAATGGCTGACAGAGTTACTTTCAAAAGGAGAAACCCTTACAACACCCGTTCCAACCAGATCAAGGTTGTTAAGACCCCAGGTGGAAACTTGAAAGCTCAGCACATCAAGAAAATCGGAACCAGACCAAAATGTGGTGACTGTGGTATCGCTCTCCCAGGTATCTCTTCTTTGAGACCAAGAGAGTACGCTCAGGTCTCCAAGACCCACAAGACTGTCTCTAGATCTTACGGTGGTTCCAGATGCGCCAACTGTGTCAAGGAGAGAATCGTCAGAGCTTTCCTTATTGAGGAGCAAAAGATTGTCAAAAAGGTGTTGAAGGACCAAGCTGAGAAGGAGGCCAAGGCTGAGAAGAAGTCTAAGAAATAAGCTTCCTCTCTGGTTGTTCTTTAATTAACATATATGATAATGTACATGTATTAGGGTGAATCCATGTGTAGGTGTTTCTTTGTTGAATGCTAAATGTTTTCTTGATATCTTTGAGGTGGTTATATTTTCCCATCATTATACGCTCTTTTCATTTGATTAGTCTTTGAGGGTAATGTAGAATTTAAAATGGAGATATACATCATAGCAGTGAAAGATAGACATTAAGTCATGACGAAGCAAAAATTATAAGAGCTGATTCAAATATAATGATGTTTGAATGCGGTTTGTTTTCTGTGTTTCTAGGGAAATGATAAATGTAAACAGGAATATGATCCATAATTTTAGAACATGAGCTATTAACTCGATTTTTCGAAGAGCTTTCCAAGATTGTATGTCTGTTCGTTGGGTTCTGGGGGTGTTGAGAAACTATAAAAACGATTACCTCAAAATTGATGAAATACTGACAAAAGTAAACGATAACTGATGAGTTCCTCACACATTTTTTTGAAAATAGGAAGAGACTGTCAAAAAACATTGATATGTAAGAAAAGAATTTTTTTATTAGAAGGTATCAAGAGCAAATGACCTATTGATGATCGGGAAAAAAAAATCGCGGTCTTCTGCCATATGCTTTGACAGTTCTCAGGTCAGGTCTCTGACCAATGGGTAAATGATCAGGAGCCGGCATTCTGTGAGTCCATCATTCTCAGTTGATCAAAAACGAAATGCATACTCATTTACAGGAAAAGAAACAGTCACCTTTGTTTCATCTACTTACCCTCACCTTTGTAAGGTAAGAGCACTCTTGGTACTAAAATATATCAAGATGCTCGAGGGCATTTGAGTAATTAAGTGCATACAAACAAATTAACCCTTACCGATGAACAACACAGAAAAGAGACTTTTCAAGGAGTACGGCAGTATTCAAAAAGAGTACAAAAGCAATAACTCATCACTGGTAGAAAGCGGAATACTATCGCTTGCGCCCGTGGATGAGGACAATATATATCAGTGGAGAGCTGAGATGAAGGGCCCCATAAACACACCATACGAAGAAGGAGCTTGGGACCTGCAGATTGAAATTGATGAGTCTTACCCTCTGTCTCCTCCAAAAGTCAAATTTGTTACCGAGCCTGAAATCAAGACCGTCTTGGGGATCTCGAAATGTTCAACTATGCCTCATCCTAACGTGGATTTAAAGACGGGAGAAATATGTCTTGATATTCTGCAAGATCAATGGACTCCCGCTTGGACTTTAAGCGGTTGTTTGATTGCTATTTCCGCGTTATTAGCACACCCAGAACCTTCTTCACCTCTCAACATAGATCTCGCCAACCTTTTGAGGTGCGGTGACGTTGAAGGGTACAATAATTTGATAAAATACTACATCAAAAGCAGTTGAAATAATGGGTATTTGAAGAGTTACTTAAAACCGAAAAACTCCTCAAAATCGTCAATAACAAGAGGTTTCACTTTGTTGGGAACCTTTTGCGCATGCAGTAAACTGGTATAATACTCCATATCCTTGGAGTAACGCTTTAGTCTCAATGCTCTTTCGGCAAGTTGTTTCTCTTCGATTTCGAGTTTCCTTACAATAAGAGAATCATCTCTGTACGCTTCATCCCCTGGCCGGTTGGAGCAGTGGAAAGGTTTAAGCTGATTCAAATAGTTGATTGGAAAATTGAACAACTCCAAGTTGTGCTGTTGCGTATTCATGAATGTGTTTGTGAAAACAGAGTCAAAAGGCATAAAACTCTTCTTCTTGGTAAAGTATGCATTGTAGTTGTCGATCTTGTTGCTGTCCTTCAACTTGCGATACTGCTCTAGATTCTCCAATACAGATGGATTTTTCCTCTTTCTCGTCCCCTTTATGTTGAAACCCTGATCGCGTGGTAATATAGGGCTTATCAGGGATTTGCTATTGTTTAATAGTATATCGAGAAACAGATTTGAGTTATTAATTCCCTCAGTATTGGCAACCGGTCTCACATTCTGGAAACCATATTTCTTTCTTTCGGAATCACTTCTCTTAGCCGTCTTTACCTCAAAATCCGATCCGATTCCCGATTCTTCCACCTTTTGATCATGTCTGTCCCTCTCTACCTTATCTTTGCTTTCAACGCAATCTTTGGCCTCAAAGGCTTGGGTTAAGCCAGCCGCAGTTTCACTGTCAACCTGGCCCGTCGAGGAGGCAAATCTAACGGTTCTTATCCGGATATTCTGAGTTATAGCTGGTCTAGAATATGTAAGCATGTTGTTGTAGATATGCACCTCCGCGTATATATATACGCCGCAATTAGAAAGGTCGTGCATCAAATGACGTTATCTGTTTCTTATCGGATGTTCAGAAACTCCACAGTCTGCGAAGCGATGAAATCCTTCGGTGGCCTATAGATTTTTGAAAAGCCTTTCTTAATAATGAAGTCGATGTTTATGTGGTGTGAACGTTTGAAACACGTTGTTCGGACTTTTCGGATTTCTTGAGCGGAATTTCTCGGGCAAAGATAAACTGCCGTTTCCTCCTCCTCACTTTATTTGTCAATCCCAAATAACTAAATCAGGTGGTATGTGGAAGGAAAATGGGCAATAGGAGCTTGACTATGCTTAGCGTAATTGTTAGGTAGCATGATTGATTGTTTTCGCTTGACACCCATCGCTATGTTTCAAGATTGGCATATTGCACAGAGCAGATTGTACTGAAGTCATCTGGCTGGCACTCTTTCTGGCGTACGGCGCTTTTTTGAGAAACGTGGACGCGGACTGCAACTTGTTCGTCTTTTACTGAGCTTTAGTTCGATATTTCAAGTCATACGACAGCTTTATTCTACCGGTACCATGCAACAAAAGAAGTATTCGCTGTCCTTTCATCACATGATGAGAAAGCCTAGATTAATCTCCAGAACGTGGCCTTGTGCCGTTCGATTCCTTCAAATATTGTTGAAACTCTTGCAACCTGAACATCACGCTAATCGGGCATTTTGTTCAAGTTGGTGTGCGATTCTATTTTGTAGAAATCAGTACTGCTGAGAATAGCCGAGTTGCGTATCAACACCGTTTTCATTAAAAAGCAGCCTACAGCTACCTTGTTAGCTCGAGTCGCCGACAGACCGTATCTTTACATCCACTTCATTATCCTTTGAGTTTATCGAAGATAAGAGGAGGGCTTTTCAGAAAAGGCTGTCTCAGTTGTATAACGAGGTGTAATAAAAACTCAAACAATAAATTAGTCAAACAAGGTGTAGGTATTAGTCATTATAGATGTTGTTGCTCAGAACAAGGGAATATAGTTTCACACAGCTGCTTTTGTAGATTTGTCGAGAGCTTTTTCCAGTTGTGAAAAGTCTAATCGCATTTTGTTTTGTTTGTGCTGACTTGGTCTCAATTGATCTTTGGCACCCGTAAAAAAAAAGGAAACCTATTCAAGTCTGAAAAGAGTATAATACGAGAACGCTTTCAATGGAATTCAAACTTGGAAATATTCATTGCTTCCAATATTGATATCAAACATCTCACGACAGTTCAATTGATCAATAATACTCGAATCAAAGATCATTAAAAGCTGAGGCCCAAAGTAATATCAGCGCCAATGAATAGCAGATCCCATAATGGAGAGAGTCAAAGTGTCATCCGATAAATTGCAGTTACATTAGCTCCCAAGACCGCACCTCGAGACATTCTCTCACAGAAACCTCTACAGTCGCCTCTTATGTTCAGGACTCGAAAAGGTAGATCAATAAGGCGCACCACACCTCTCAGAAAGAGTTAGTAACGCCATACTTTTGTCATAACCCTTGCCAAATGGCAATTCTACATCACTTTCCATGCTATTACTCATTGGCAGATATTACATATGTAAACAGCTATCACCGGGGGCAGGGAACGTGTCGTCAATCTTCTTCTTTGACTTTTTTTTCTTTTTGCCCTTTTTCGATTTCGAGTCATCCGTCTTGCTCGTCTCGCCATCAGACTGCACATTTAACAAGAAACCCTCAATTTCTTTAAACATTTCCAATGCAGCAGTATCCGGGTTACCGTTCTGCTGCTTGAAGACCTGATCAAACTTATTCATGTCGAAACCCATGGATCTGAGTCTTTGTATGCTTCTTCGAGCTTCTTCCATATAAATGGTGTGCCCATGAGCTTTTGTTTCCTCTTTGAGCTTTGAGACATCAACACCCAACAGGTTCAAGCACTCAGTGGCATGAGCAGTTGCTTCCTCTTCGTATTCGCGCCCTTCTCTAAGACGCATTATGGCCCGTTCATAATTGGGGAACGATGAAATGATATACAAAACAAGCGATAGAACGGTTGTGTCTTCGTTCATGATAAAATTCATGGCGGCCTCTCTAGGAGCAAGCTTGACAGCACTAATAAGCTCCACGAGAAAAGCTATCAACTCTCTGTCACCGAGTCGAATTTGACCAAGCATGATTCCCTGCAAAGCCTTTCCTGCCCAGTTCATCTGTTGTGGCGAGAATGCATCTTGTTGATAAAAATCTTTCAAAATTAGCGTTTTTTGCAACTGCTCTTTGGAAAAATTCAAATCTTCTCCCCGAAGGAGGTCCTGCGGTTTTGCGTTTAGCTGTGATTCAACCTCGCTGAAAGCTTCAACCGGGTCAGAAACACTCTTATTGTTGGTCTTGAAAAAAAGATCTCGAGCCTGCGAAAGTGTGCCAACCCAGGGTATCAAGAGAGTTTGAAGCTCCACCTTGTGTTCAGGGTCCGTGAGACTGAAAACGCCTTTAGCCTCAAGAGCTCGAATCATCATGCAAACAACCTTCATCATATTCTTAGCCGCCGAGGGCGACAAAATGCAAGAGTCATCGATATCGTCTTCAGCATCTCCTCCGCATACACGCGAGAGGAAAACCGCAGAGTTTGAAAAGAACTCGTGCAATAGCATCGATCGCTCAAGCTCTGTCAACACAAGATGACCGCACCTAGAAAAGGGAAACCTTCCAAGACGTTTCTGTTCAGCAGGATCTAGCTGGCCCCTGCCCCCCGTTAGCAATTCGTATATATAGTTTACTAGCCACAAATTGGGGTCCAAATGCGTTAAGAACCAAATAAGGACTCGCCGATATCCGTGAGTCATGAGCAGTTCGTCCAGTATACTGAACGCTGCATTGGGGTTGTAAGTGCTCATGCTGGAAAAGACACCTGGAGTAGTTATAAAAGAGTACACTTTATCGGGATCAGCCAAATCAGGATCGTTTGACACATCAGGAGGCACGGTCCCTTCTGCAAGCGCCAAATAGGTGTCTAGTTCGGTTTTCACAGCCAAAGCTACAGCAAGTACCGCTTCAAACGCAACGTCGTCGTGTACTGATTCCGAAGCCATAGTGGATAGAGTTGTTTTCAATCTGAGCCAAGATTTCAAATCTCCATTCTTCAAAAGCGGATCCTCTAAGAAAGCCTGGCTAAAGATCATGTTGTCCTCCCGCGGAATGTCTCTCCAGTCTTTCCCGGAGTCATCGTCTTCGGAGAAAAAGGCCCTGGTGGACGAGATTCTGGGTGGAGGTTCTGCATTGTGTACATCTATCACGGTGGGTTCACGGTTCAAATTTCTTTCGCTTTCGAACTCTGCACGGGAGATGCGTAACACCACTTCTTCTTTGGCCGTTCGCGGATCAGCAGAAATAATCTCATATATGTTGTCGATGAGTCTCAAAGACTCGTTTTCGTAATGAGCAGGGTGCTCTTGTTCAAACAAGTCACACTGACAAGCCTCGTCGTCAGATTCTTCGAATTCGCACCCACACGTGGCGTCGCCACTCTCAGAGTCAAACATGTATCGTAAATCTTCGTCGTATCGGTCGTCGGGCTGTATATCGGCCAAAAGATCCGTAACTTCACGAAGATCGCTACCAAGCGCAAGCATGGCGGCAACATACAGACGCATATCTGCCACCAAGGCTCCGCTTCCCGCTCGTCTTCCCCACGGAGACATAAAGCCTTGCAAAGGCTCATGCTCAAAGTCATGTGACCTGGCTGAAAGGTCGTTATTTAGAACTGCAGCTACTACGTATCTAACAGCTGAGGATCCTCTTGTCACGTGACGGATCACTTCCGGATAGGTTTCAAGCAGAGTTTCCGCTCTTCGATCAATTTCCAAGCCGAAAAATACGATTTTTGTCTGACACTTCCAAACGCGAACAAAGAGTCCTAGAAAAGGATTCAAACCCAAATTGTCGTTGTACCTGAAAAGCTTGTAAATGGCTAAAAGCCCTACACAGAGGGCAGAATACATCACATCCAAGCGATGGAAACCTTTGAAAGTTAACGTTTTATGCGGAAGCCATACATCTAGGCTTTTCTCCCACTTCTCGGCCGAGTTGTCAACTTTGGCCAAAAGTTCAGGGTCCCTGCAATGCAATTTTTCGAGTATAGCAAGGACAATGACAGCAATGTCCAAAGCACAGTCAAAATGTGCGGTAGGTGTTTCTGCGTAAAAATTGAATGCAAGCGCCACGAGACAGTCTGCCGCCAAGTTCAGGGATATATTCTGCGAGTCTGGTTGAGTGTGTGGATCTGCGAGCGCTATGAGAATGGAAAATGTGTTGAAGAGAGATGCATGATTTGAAGCGGACGGAGATGCCACTCGGAGGTATTTGAAAAGTGCGCTGTGTTGATCGTGCACGCAGATGGTTTCGTTGTTTGAAAAGTTGAAGGAGGCGGCGTTATGCGAGAATGCCTCGCTCGGAAGATCAAACGTGAACTCTTCAGAGTACTCGTCGGACGCTGAAGAATCTCGCCGGGGAAGAATTGTGTTGTGTGAAATCTTGAAGTGGTTGGGGTGTAAGGATATGAGGGTATAAGAAAAGAAGTCAGTAAGTGATTGTTTTGAAAAATGCTCACTTTCGAAAAATGAGCCGTATGGTGCGAGGTATGCCCACTGTATGATCTTGTGGATGCTACTTTTTCATTATACGCTTCTTCAGGGGAGTGAAGTTGATGACGGTTGTCGTATAGAATGTCGATCAAATCGTTATTCATAGAGGGGGTGAGGGATGATATTTTATATCTCATTGCTTGAAAACGAATGGAAAAGTGACTGCAGAGCACAAAAGGGATTACACCAACCCTTTAGGTGCTCTTGACATCAAGAAGGAGTGCGATTCCCTCACTTCGTATCAAACACAGCTTGTTGAATGGGTATAACAACAAAGAATATATTCAACAAGAAAGTGTATAAAGCATCAAAGAACGCCGTGAGACTCCTCATCGGAAGGCCCCTTTTCATCCGAGCCGCTCCCGGGGGAAACCTTGTCCTCTTTGCGTATACCCAGTTTCATGCCCTTGACAGGAATATAAGCGTCTCTGCCAAACACAAATCCTGGGTGGAAGGGTATCATAATGATGATGGCAAGACACATCATCAAGGCGTCCAAGATCATGAAATATATCTCGTGCACGATCAGATGTCCTGACCATCCTTCGGAGAGTTCTGCCACTCTGTAAATGCACCGCACATAGATAAAGAGAACAGATGCGCCCAGACCCAATGGGAACCAGCGGAATAGCTTTCTGGAACGAATGTCTGCGTATCGTGGGTTGAAAGAAGCATCATTGCCAGCTTTCTTCGCCTTGACCATAACTGAGTAAAGAAAGTCGAGGAAAAGAACAATAAACACGGTCATTGAAAAAACTTGAAATGCCAAACCTGCCACCATTACATGCGTTCCTCCCTCTGTGCTTTCGCCTTCTTGCAATGACACACCGGCAATCCCACCTCCTGCCGCCTGAATGACTATAGAGATCACGTCACAGCATATAAAGATATTGGCATACCACATTGGCTTCAACTTGGAATGGCCCTCACCGTAGATCGTGGCCAGTTTGGAAAGCAAATAGTATAGAGCAGCCATGATGAAAACCGGAGCCAGTGTCAAACATATGAATTGAGCGAGGAAGGCGTCTTCATTTTTTAACTGATTGTGACCCACTGTTCTTGAAACATATCCACCAACTTCCAGACCCACTCCACAGAAAAAGCAAATGCCGAACCACCACTGTTTCGAGTAAACGGAAACAAGAACATGCACTACAAGAAAGATTCCCATGACAACGGCAAGAGCGAGATTGCCCCCGAAACTTGGAACAAGCCCACTGTACATATTGCCTGCTTGATCAATTTCTACAATCACGGAAGACGCAGCAGCCATCTGAAGAGAGGCAGACGATGCGGCAATGGCATTAGTGGCGGTCTGTGCGATATTCCAGTTGGATTGGTATGCCAAAGTTGCCGATGCGGCTGCAGCCTGTGTTGAGAGTGAGCGAACATCGCGACTTAAGGTAGCTGTGGCTAAGACGGATGCTGCGGACTGATATGCACTCTGTAAAGAGGCTAAAGAAGCAGATGACATTCTGCAGGACTCAGGGTTCTCACTAGTTTTTTATATTTTTACCGAAATCACGACTACTGCCGATTACGACCGAGTATCGCCGAAGAAGGAAAAACAATAGAGTTTCTATGCATTTGCATTAATAATCATTACGTATAAAAAAAAAACATACGTTAAAACTAGTTCGCCTCAGATCCATCCATATGTTGCAACACTGACCGCACCGTTGTGGGTCTTGGCTGAGGACTTTTGAAAAAACAGTAATTATTCACCAAATCTTTGTAGGACTTTGAGTTTATCGGTGGTCTAGTAGTTGCGGCAGCCTCCGACTTTGTTTCATCTAAGGTGACAGCCTTTTCTTTAACAACGGCATCTCCTGATGACCCATCTTTTAAATCTGCAATAGCAGACCTGAAATTATCGGTCAACCTCGAATTGGACTTGAGACCAGCTAAAGAACGAGGTTCCAAAGCATCTTCCGAGCTATCCAACTTTGAAAGTTTGTTGCTCAAGCTCATCAGATCTGTGAAATACGGTGTATCTTGCTCTTTAAGTAGCCTTGGAGTCATTGGAGAGCCTGGCGAGAGCGGATCGCTAAACGGTTTATAGTTTGAGTTTCTCGCACTTGGACTGAACCTTTGCGATTGTTTAAGCTTGTGATCATTCTTTGGCCTATTGTGTATGCTGGTCTTATGCAAGCAAAAATTAAAGTTTTGATGGTTGTTGTTATCCCAGAATTCCAATCCGTTTGTAGAGTACTTTATGCATAGAGAAACTTTCTGGTCATCAGCCAAGGTTCTTCTGAAAAAGGTATCCAGGGGAAGCTTGAAAATGAATCTATCGTAATTTGCCTTTCGCAGCATTCTTGGAATGTCGGCGACATAATGAGCTTCCGATTCTATGACCGTCCTCCAGTTGTTCAAAGTGTATCTTGCAACGACAAGTTTCTCAAACGCAAGGTTTTTAGCCGATATCTGGCCCACCAAATACTTTTTGTCAGTGCTGATAAAACATCGTTCCAAGAAAACCGCTTTGCCCGATTTTATCGCCTCCTCGTAAGATGCAGCTTTGAAATTCAAAAGCTCTAGATCCCAGTTACACTTTTCTGCATCATCATCCGAGCTCAAATTATCGTCATCACTACCAACTTGCCAGTCTAAGCCTTTATAACTGAAATAGTCATCGTGCGAGTCACTTTTTTGTAAAAATTTTGGTGAGTTTGAAGCCGAAATGGCTGTTGGACGTTCTTTTTCGTTAAAATACCGCACATTCACCAAATCTTTGTCACCACCAAAATGAACCTGCTTATCGCCTGGGGTAGCGGGTAAAGACGCGGTACGATTCAATCTGTTCAGTTTCAAAGACGACTTGACAAGCTCCCCGCTTTTTTTGCGTATCAGCGGAGGCATCTCAGACGAGGAGATGCAAGAATCGATTAATGGAAGATCGTCCTCGGCTTGACTATATGAGTTCTTTCTAGTGTTATCTAGCAAGGTTTGTTCACAAATGTGGCTATCATCTCCATGCCGGGCTGGCCGATGCAAAAATGCTAAAGACAAAGAGTCTTCACGATCGTCCTTGTGAGGAAAAGGAGAAAAGTCTTTTCCGAGATGCGGATCATCGCCCGCCGACTTTGGATCATTCCCGGCTTTGTGAGATACGTTTAGATGACTTTTGTTTGTCGCAGTAAGAATTGGCATTCTCTTTTAAAATACGCCCAGCTTTCCTTTGGGTTTCCGATACTTTCTGCAAACTGAAAATGCCCACTTCCTTGTGCGCTTGTGTTGGGGTTGTTTTTCTTATGTGCGTTATCTTTGCTGCAACGCAATTTTGATTTGCGTGCCTATGCGTTACACATCTCACCACTTTCTGTGGAAACTTTAATACCGCGTCATATCAAAAACCAACAAGATTACTAATTATATAATACAGGCTCTATTCCCCTCATTCCCCTCTTGCGTCGGAAAAGCAGATGTGCAGCCTCTTCTGCGTGGTGCCCACGCACTCAAAAGCGGGGCATGCGTGGGGCAAGAAAAGAAAAGTCTCATTACCGATACACTAAAAGCTGTGGGTACTCCTCCATACACCTTCCCTTGTCTTCCCCATGCCTTCCCCATGCCTTCCCCTTGTCCTCCCCTTGTCTTGCCCCTTGCCTCTTGCCCATCTTTCCATCTTGCCCGAGCTGTCCTTGGCATAAAAATACTAGATAGACTTCACGCATCTTACTTGGACGTTATGTATTTTCACGATGTGGTTGTGGATGGATTGTCTATCGTGGAACTAAAAATGCCTTTCAAAACTTACAGAAAAAGGCATCATCAATTTCATAGGGATATCAGGGTATCTGTGGATTTGGATATCGGTACGGCTAGTCAGGCCATTATCTGAGTTTGGGCTCGAGATTACAAAGGCACAGGTGAGAACGGACTTGCTAATCATCACGTAAAAGTATATCACAGGATTATAATGTTTGAGTCTCAAATAGC
The DNA here is from genome assembly GCA_030570875.1 of Citeromyces matritensis. Classification (NCBI taxonomy): domain Eukaryota; kingdom Fungi; phylum Ascomycota; class Pichiomycetes; order Pichiales; family Pichiaceae; genus Citeromyces; species Citeromyces matritensis. The sequence continues at coordinate 79,265 of JAJLWQ010000008.1, forward strand.
AGAGCCTCAAATAAAATCTTGCATGATCATGCATGATCATGCAGTACTGAACTCCACCATCCCCCCTACAAAAACAGTGCGGCTTAAACCAAATCCAATAAATAATAATTCACTGCTGAAAATCATCAAAGCTATACATTTTCACATCTCCATTTTCCAGCCCACACGCAAAACGAGAGTCGCCAAGCTCAACACACGACACGCTGGCGGTATTACCACCAAAAGTGTGCATGCATTTCCCAGTTTGCAAGTCCCAAACCTTGATCAGTCGGTCATGGGCACCGGAAATTATACGGAAAGTATCTGCAGCTATCGACCACACACCTTCGATGTGTCCAAACTGAGTGCGGATGCATTTGCCTGTCTTGACACACCACACCCGAATAGTATTGTCGAGCGAGGAAGTGAGAATGTGCGTTGGGTAGTTGGAATTCATCAGCAAATCGTCGCCACTTTCAGTAGTTGCTTCCTCCTCTGTTATCGTTGTCTCTTCGTTATCCTCGTCAGTGACAAGTTTATCCTTGATCGTAAGAGGAATGACACATTGAACCTGGCCGAGATGTCCGCCATTTTCCATGCCTCCGAAAACCCGAATACATTGTTTAGTGTTCAAGTCCCACATTCGTACTGTAGTATCATCACTGGCACTAAAACAAGTATTGCTCTTGCCATCAATCCTCACACAGTTAATCCAGTCTGTATGCCCTCGCAGAGTATAACAAGTTCTAGAACAAACCTGCCACACTTTGACCGTGTGGTCTGCAGACCCAGAAACAATGGTCTTGTCATGGAAATCAACAGAGCAAACCGTGTCCTCATGTCCTCTGTATGTAGAGATACATTGACCAGTCTGAAGATTCCAAACTTTGATTGTTGCATCCAGTCCACCAGTAATCACTTTTTGCTTGTCAAAACGCAAACACCGTACTCCCCTTGTATGTCCCGCCAAAGTGGAAACTAGATTACCCGTATCGGTATCCCAAACTTTGACAGTGGTATCGTAGGACCCGGTCACAAGTCTGTTTTCATCAAATTGTAAACACGTAACTCCATCAGAATGCGCACGAAACTGTTTGTACCTATAGATTCCTCTTCTCCAATTCCGCTCCACTTTGTATCTCTCAGAGTAGACAACTTTCCACGGTCTTGTTTTACGGCTCGCAGTCTCCTGAGGGGTATTCCAAGCTGATGATTCGATTGTTTCTCTGAATGATGGCCCCCTTGTCTCATCGTCCACACTGTCAAATGACCGTTTCCTGCGGTTTCTCTTGATATGCATTAATGGGAGCCCCCATCCACACTGTGGACATTTGCGATCAATGTGCTGCTCGCACATATGATGCCACACCCGATCGTCATCGGCAAGCGTTTTCCAGCTCCTAGATACTTGAGCTGCATTGCACAGAGAAGCACAGTCCAAGTAGCATAATATTTTAAGCGAGATTTCGCTCGGTAAAGTGGTTATGAAATCGATCTTGATCAAGTCTGAGATTTCTTGCGAGATAAGAGAAAGCTGCGGGAAACAACACTGACTCAAAAGGCCTTGTAAAATCAAAATTCGATGCTGGTTTGGAGCAGCAGAAAATATTGACCACACATGACTGATTGCCTCTCGATCACGCCGCGGCATTTCCTCTAGCTTGTGCTGAATCTCGCCCATCTTTTTAGCGTCCGTGCTCTTGTTACACTGTATGGCAGGATTATGACGATAGCAGTACTGATGAAAGTCGTCTTTTGGAATGAGCGCCTGATCGCTTATATGGGTAGTTAGGAATGGAGTTATTACCGATTCCTCTTTGCGCACTCCAGCATCCGAGCCTGACCCAGCCTCTGAATTGTTCACACTCTCACCGTTGCCTGATATCGACTTGCCCAAAACGTTCTCAAGACTTTCAGAAGAAGAAAATCCACATGCATTTGTCAAAATGCTCATAATTTGCTTAAAATGAGTGTGGGTTGTTTTGTTTTAAAATACAAAAAGTTTATGACCGGGTCACGTGACTTGCGCTAATCATGCGATTAGAATATTACCACCACAGATGACGTTCTTCTTCCCCACCATTCTTTCCAAATATGGAATAAAGCTTATCAATCTGGTATATTAATCATTGAATTAGGTAAACCCTATATACTTGCCACATTCTAATTATAGTATTGATTTTCGCCACAGTGTTCAGTTTGCCATCGATAAGATCAGAACAGTCCCTCAACCATTCCTTACGCCTGTTGCGAGGCAGTAAAGAGCATCCATCTTTTCTCAGTGACACCGTTTCTATAATTAGCATTCCTTCACCCACGTAGTCACGTTGCTGGCTTAGGCTCAAATTCAAAATTCGATGAACCTCACCCATAGACCGAGACAGAGAAAGCTGTTTCTCCATGGAGAACTTTGTCCAGTATCCCGTTTTCAAGTAGTTGATCATCATCTTTGTTAGCCAATACAGTACCACGCAGCTTGGAGATGCAGCAACAATACCAAATACAAGTTCTTGCGATTTCAGCAGTTTATCGATTCCGCTCATGGCCACAGATCCGTCAACCTTGGTTTTCTGAATTTGAATCAAAATGTTCCTTATCAGATCCCCCTTGACAAGACTTTTCAAAGGGGCTCTCAAATCTCTCTCATAGTCCTTCATCACTGGAGTCAAGTCTCCCTCCTTTACCATTTGCGAAAGCTTTTTTCGCAACTCGTCAACATTTTGTCCTTTATAGAGCGATTTATCCATACTGTAATCTAGCACCATGCGTTCCAACGAATCTAGGTCCGAGGTCAGCGACTCCTGCGACATGATCGCAATGCGAGAGTCATCATCGTGCTTTACGGTGGCGATTATATTGCCAAGCGGCGTAACAATCCAGTTATGCCAAAACCCCTTTGCCGTATCCACCAAATTCTTTCTCACCCAATCAAGTATCTTTGCCCTGTTTGACGCAATGGCATAGGTAGTGGATGGAACATACACCAAAAACAGTACAACCGGTATCCAGTACCTCGCCAGGAATCTTGGAGGAGCGCTTTGTTGCATAACACCAATATTCCGATGCTTGTAGGCAGGAACTTCAACAGAAACAAACTTGTAAATACTTTCAAGACCTGAATCAACGTTTAACTCTTCATCGTCACAGCCATCAAAAGTCGATCTCAACAGTTTCACAAGGGAACCAGTCTCAGATACATTTCGAGAGAAGTGTGAATTTGAAAAGTGAGAAACAAGCAATCCTATTTTGGAGGCGTTTGCGCGTTCAAGATTCATCAATGTTTGAGTTTTACCCTTTATGTCTTCCGAAAATAAGCGCGAGGGGACCCCTAGCATGACAGACACATACGTTTTGACGGCTCCCGTAATGTGCAAGCGACTTTGAACTCGATGAGGTCCCCGAGATTGAGAGCGGGCCATGTTGATGTGAAACACGCTAGGGGAAAGTGCTTTTGTCCAAGTCTCTTTGAAAATCTCCTGAGCTTTTCCTCTAAGAAAAATTATATCCTTGTAAATTTGCTTAAACCTGTAGTTGAGCCAATCGGGTGCATTCTCTTTTGCGGAAACTTCTTTGTTTCTCATTGCAAAAGCTAATTTCTCTGCCAGTTGGCAAAGTTTAATGGGGGAGTTGGATAAACAGTAAAGCATAAAGGCAAAGTTCGAGTCCATCACACCGCTATAATAGCTGACATGTTGAGCCAAAGGTAAAGTGTCTAAAAGTAGCATATCGATCGACAGAAACAGACAAAGCAACACCGCATACGCTAAAATGATCTCTTTCAGCTTTGAAATCACAATCAATTCATTTTCATTCGGGTCTTTCACCTCAATTATGTCCTTTTTGGAACCCTGCTGCAATGAACAGTCTTCGAAAACTTGTAAAACTTGCGCCAATTTTTCAAAGCTTACGCTGTTCATATTCTTAGGTAGCTTTCCTTGCTCCACCATTTCTCGGTTCGTCAACCCTCGCAGCGGTTGCATTAACTGGTAGATGTCCCAGAATGCATTCTGTATCGTCAAAAGATTCTCCGATGCCCCTGTTTTCAGCTTCAAATCATACAGATCATTGATCTGAGCTAGAGCGGTCTGTGTATGCTGGTCCAAATCCAACAGTGCGCTGAGAACAAGGCCTCCCACAAACTGTTTTGACATCTATTGCTAACAAACTTTGGTCACAGCACGACCTAAAGAATAATTGCGTTGACGGAATATGAGCTGATAATGACAAAAAGAATCTGTATGGCTCCCCATATAAATGGAATCCATGTTGACATTGAAAAGTTCCCCGCTGCGTAAATCTCCGCAACGCTAAAGAGTTGTTAGAATCGAACTTGATCTTGAACTGTCAATACTCACATTATTCCCACCACTGTACCTGAAATAAAGGCTTGTACCGAGCCTACAAAGGCGTAAAGCGTGATGATCCATATGCTGTGAATGAATTTTCTGTGGTTGATTGCTGCCCAAACGCTTGCACTGAGATAGAAAGCTCCGTAGAATATCAAGCTCCAGTAAACAGTAAACTTCCAAATGTCATATGTATAGTAGAGATATGACAGAGAATAGTTGTTGTTGTAGTTTCCTAACGGAATAAACAGAGATGGGAACTCCGGTGTGTAGTATCCAACTGGGATTTTATCTAGCGATATATAGGATCTAAGGTTAGTGAAAATGATTTCGTCTCACGTACTTCATATGAGCATTTGCTTCGTTATTATGTCTGTTCTTTTTTCTGTGGCTTGAAATTGACACATCCGTACACACCGGAAGGGGCTTTATATTATTTCTTTGCTCTTCATCAAGTTGACTATAGTTCCAAGAATGAAGATGCGACCATCAATTGCACTCAGCGAAACATGTGATAGGCTCAAGCTGATTCTTCCCATCTCCTTCACTTTCATCAAACGTGCAAGGATCAAGGCCGATATCTCGAGCGATAGTATTCCACAGTCACTCCCGTTGATCTGCTGAGGCGTGTCCAATTTGTCAACTATTTGCAAGGGCAACTCAAGAAACGTTTCCAGCTTCTTCACCAGATTTCTTGCTTCCCTCTCATTTGCACCTTCCATAGTGTCGTAAATGTAAACTTTTCGATCTAGTATACTGGCAATCACAAGATTCCAATGAGATCCGCCCTCTGCGGCTTCTAAATCTTCATTGTCGTTCAAAGGCAGAAATACAAAACACGATTTATCTAAGGAGGGAATCACTCCACGAAGTTCTTTAACGTTCTCAGAGTGCGCTAGTAGATGCACCATGGAAGGTCTGAGTAAAGTAATGGCGTTGGAAATCAACTCATAAGAGTATGCTTTCGACCGGTGGGATAGCATGGGGATTTGAAACCGTTCAAATAGCTCGTATATAAAGGAAAAATTGTTGTCGTTCAGCCATTCATCGTCTCTCAGGTTTTCAACGTCTTCTTGGTAGACGGTAACGTCGTAAAAATCAAGTAATTTACTACTCCCACAAGAAAGTGCTTGTTTGCACAAGGTGTCAAGTATTTGCACTTTCCCCCAATCTGCCGAGTTTGATTGAAGAGGTCGCTGTTTACCCCCCTTTCGCTGCTTTTTCCTCTCTGCTCGCTTTCCCTTTCTTCTCTTGGGTTCGGCAACTTCTTGAGAGATGCCCGCTGCAGACCCATGAGATAAGAAGCGTGGATTATATGATATGCTATTGCTTTCATAAGCGCACCCATCAGAGTGTTCTAAGTAGATACTTGGCTCTGAATCACTCGGATCTGATATCGCGTTTCCCTCCATCTTCCAGTTGAGTTGATCGAATCCATTGGTGATCAGGAGAGGGGCATCGTCATCATTATCCTCCTCATCAGAGAGATAGTAGTCATTTTTGGGAACATGAAAACCTTTTGACGAGGAAAACGTGGTTTTGAGCATTCCTTCTTCTGAAGAGATGCAAGGATGCGGATCAGGACCAGAATCTTGTAGACCAAACGCAGTAGAGATCTGCCTCATGTTACTTGATTCGCTGTAACCAGCAGCTCCTCCTCATAAACCAATTCAAACTCTTTCCGTAAATCAAACAAATCGCCAAGATCACATCACAACAAAAAAAACGTGAAATAAAAACTGTATATAAACCTAAAAGATAGAGTTCACCAGATCTGAACCTATAGTAGCACCCGCTCCGAAAATAGCCGCATTGCCCAATTTCGAACCAAACTTTTTGAAATGTTTGCCATGATGCTGCGCCTGCTCTGCAGGAACCGGTTGAGGCTGTTGTGGAGGATAGTAGTTGGTAGACTGAGGAGGGAATGGTGATGGTTGAGGCTGTAGTGGAGGTTGGTACATTTGAGTTTGTTCAAATGAAGGAGGAGCTGCAACACTCTGCTTTTCATTATTCAGAGGCCTGACATAATTGGAAGGGAACATGCCCACTTTTCCATTAACTGAACCTCTCCACCAGTCGGCAGATGGTTTTTCGAGGATTTCAACCTTGTCTCCTCTGCGAAAGCCGATATCGTCTTGTTCCTGAGGAGAAAAGTCATAAAGAGCTTCCGCCTGCTCATGACTGGCTGAAGTTTGTCTCGAGATATCAGGTGTATGGTGAGACGGAGCTACGCTGGCATTGCTACTTTTAACGCCAGATGGATCATCGCCTTCTTTGAAGCGTTGCGGAAGCGAGGCGTTGATCTGATCGTACAATCCTTCAGTAACCACGCCGGAATCTTTCAAAAAATCAAGCTCCTTAACCAGTTAGAATAACTCGCCATTCCAAGAAAAACTAACCGTCCTAATAGTGTTCAACGAACGATTGATCGATGCTGATGACATGGTCTATTGCTAAGTAGTTGGTCGTCGCACGACACATTTGTACCTCGGAACGAAGTATAAAAATCAAGGATCGTCACAATTGGGTCGACTAACTCAAACAATCGTATTAATTTTTTTCCCTAGATTGGGTTTCTCGCACTGGTGTGCGTAAGTGGCATCCGATGGAACTTTCGGCAAGCAACATGCGATCTACATGGAAATGCACATAAAGTTCGTCACCTGCATTTCCAGCTTAACCTTGTTACCAGCTTGATTTATAATCAAGGGTAGAGATTTTTTCCTGCAGCATTTAGCAAATATAAATCCTCGGTCCAATTCAAACAATTGTTGTTTAGCTTTTTATTGTCACCGCCTTCCCTTTTGGGCGCAAACAAAAACACACAAGCCACACTTTGTGGCGGTGATTACTTAATAGGTGCTAAATTTATTCTGCATTCGGTTAATTTCATGCAAGCTCAGGGTGTTGCGGCATCATGCATGCATTATTGCTGCAAGTTAGCCGCAGAAATGAATTAGGAGTTGCTCATATAAATACACCCCATTGCCAATTGCTTCCCCCTTTTTTTATAACACACAAAATGCTATCTATTCCAGACATCAGTTTAAGAGCGGTTAACTTTGTCTTTCTGGCAATCATTTTGGGATTGACCGCCAGACTCGCCGCTGGCGCCGATAACATCAATCCGCAAGTCAACTTCTGTGTTTTTGCCGCAGCATTTGGTCTTTTGACTTCTTCCTTCTACGGAATTATCGCAGCTTTTGTGTCTGCATTTGCATGGCCAGTCATTTTGTTTTCTCTGGACTTCCTGAACTTTGTGTTCACTTTTGCCGGTGCAACCGCCCTTGCTGTTGCAATCAGAACTCACTCTTGTCACGACCAAGACTACTTGGATGAGAACGCGGTCACTCAGGGCTCTACTCAACGTTGTCGTGAAGCTCAGGCCTCGGTGGCATTCCTCTACTTTAGTGTTTTCGTGTTTTTGGGGTCTATGATTTTGTCGGCAATCTCAATGTTGAGAGGCGGCTTCTTTGGTGGTCCATCAAGAAGAAGTGCTCCAAGAACTGGCGTGCCAACCATGTCCCAGGTCTAGAACGGTCGAGTGGGCGCTATTTGTGATACCGTTTAATATTTTTTTGAATATTCAATTTCTTCGTTTATCTATAGCCAATAATTAGTTGCTACTATCGGTTGATAATAAATTTTTATTTTTAACACTTTGTATTTACAGATTAACGGCCCAAGTTGAGCAACAGAGAGTTGCTGCTTGAGTGGTCTTGGCCACCTCCAGTCGAGTTGCTGGGCAAGTAAGTAACGTTGGGAGACGCTGCTAGAGTTTCAGCAATCTCTTTAGAAGTCTCAATTCTTCTCACCAAAAGCAATCCATCACCGGCCTTGTCCAAGGCTTTGGAAATATGCAAAGCAGCTTCCGCTTCACCTTCGGCTCTAATAACATTTGCTTGTCTTTCCTGTTCAGCTTTCTCCACGGTAAACCTTGCACGCTCGGCATCCTGTTGAGCAATCTGTTTTTGTTCCACAGCTCTAGTGAACTCTCTACCAAAGGTCATGTGTGTGATCGATACATCTTCCAGTCTGATGTTGAACTCATTGGCCCTCTGAGATAGTTCGCGGCGAATTCTGCCACTAACAAGCTCTCTCTGTGTAATCAATTCCGCTGCATCGAACTGAGCAACAATCGTCTTCAACACTTCGTTTCCGATCGATGGCAAAACCCTTTCATCGTAGTCAACCCCCAACGACTGGTAAATAAACGGAAGCCTGTTCACGTCAGGTCTGTGAAGAACACGCAGTGTGAGAGAAACCTGCTGAAGATCTTTCGATCCGGTAACGGTGGAAATGATACGTGGCTTGGTTCTCACGTCGAAAACAATAGGTTTTTGCAACCACGGTACGAGGAAATGTGTTCCTTCTCCAATCACTGTCTGTTTAACACCTGATAGACGATCAAAGATGACTGCCCTCGAACCACCTTTGACGTCAAACATGGAATACTGCGCGGCAGTGATGGCAATCCCAGCAGGAAGAGCAATTTCTAACGTTAGCTACAATCAACCAAAATAACTCACTCGATATAATCTCTGGAATTCTAGACATTATGTATGTAAAGGGGTTTTCACTTTTTTGCCGTCAAAAATGGAGGTGTAAGGATATTCACTCTTCATCCTTGATCACACCAATCTCTTTAAGCAAAGCGTCAATCTCCGTAGCGGTCCATATACGCTGTACAACTTGGCCATTTGGCTGGGTGCTTACCGTTGACAGCTCGATTTTTTCACTGGTCAAAGAGGAGCTGTCCATTGTCTTACTGAGAACTTTTAAAGCCAATTCCTGAGCATCTTTCAAGTTCATGTTATCTTTGTAGTCTTGTTTCAGCAGAGTTTGAGCGCTTGAATTGTTAGCTCCCACACTTGTGGCTTTCCAGCCCGAGTAGTTTCCTGACGGGTTGGAAGAGTAGAGTTGAAACTTGTACCGATCGTCGTATCCAGCGTATATAAACGACACTCCAAAGGGACGGAGACCACCATGTTGAGTGTAGCCCTGTTTCACATCGCACAGCCTGCGTACGAGCATCTCACAAGGTATTTCCTCGTTATAGGTTTTCAAGTATTGTTGAGCATTGATCCGAGCTTGGTTCACCAGAATAAGCGCATCGGCCGTCATTCCTGCTACCGCACAGAGCATGTTACTATAGGTTAGTGTGACAAAATTCGAAATTACTCACTCGTTCAGAGAATACATCTTTTCAGCAGCGCTATCCTGTTCCAACAATTTGGATGTAACTTTGCGTTCGGCGGCAAGAACTACACCGTCTGTAGCGAGAATACCAATGGCGGTTCCAGCATGAGAGATCGCTTCAAGAGCGTATTCTACCTACAACAGTTAGTTCTGACGAGGATTCAAGCAATGTCACACTCACCTGATACAATCTGCCCTCGGGAGAGAAAATTGTAGTACGACTATCGTATCTTCTGGACATTCTTTAAAGTATGGGTTTGCCTTTGAAATGTTATTGACACTGCACAAATTTGACAGATCCATGAAAGATGGAGAAGGTGCAAATGTCAAGAGGCCCAAATTGGAAAATGTCGGGAAGCCAATTTTTGCGCGACACGTAATAGGGGACTGGGTGGTTGTTATACTGTCGTCTGGTCGGAAGTTTTTTCACAATGTGGCAACTTCTCAGTCGATTTGGAGTGCGTACGGTGTAGATGAGTTGCAGGATGCTATGGAAAAGATGAATAAGACTGAGTTACTTTTGGCGATTGCACAGACTCGTGGATTTGATGTTGAGAATGGCCAACCGTCAGGTGGACCATCTTTGGAAGTGCCATCAAGTGAACAATCGGAGGAACCAGCCTTTGAGGAACCGGCCTTTGAAGAATCATCACAGTTCGAGAAACCTGGGATAGTCGAATATCCCCAAGATGAGCCGCAGGCATCACTGGGCATTTCACTAGGTTACAGCTCGTCGGACGATTCCAGTGATGATGAAAACAATACAGCACAAGATCATGCAGGACCTGATAAAGACGACATTGATGAAGAAAAAGAGGAGGAACAAAATGAAAGTGACAAAGAAGACATGCAAGGGATAAATTTATCAGACTTTTCCGACCTTGACGATCCTCAGGGCCCTGAAACTTTCAAGTCTTTATTTGAAAAGTACAGCTTGACTCCGTTCGACTCATGGGAACTGGTTAGCGAAAGAATGGTACATGACCCGGAATACCTCAGTGTTGACAACAACCAGGAGCGAAAGGCGATTTTTGACGAATGGTGCAAAGAGCAGATGGTCAATCAGAGACAGACCAACAATGTATCTGACGCAGCTCAATTTGTGGCCTTCATCAAAGATGCACAAAAACAATGTAAGAGAAAGCTTTACTTTGCCGAGTTTAAAAGAAAGTACCGCTCAGATGAGCTGTACAAGTCTTCTAAACTATTAGATAAGCAGAAGGAGAGTATTTACAAAGAGTGCATGGCATTCGACAAGGAGAAGGACAAACACTCATTTCTTGTCAAGAAGCTAATTAATTCATCAGCTTTCGCAAATGCGGTGAGACAAGTTGGTAGTTTGCCTGACAAAATATCCAACTTGGATCTCCCCTCCCACCTCACTGAAAGTGCGTGGATGCTATGGCTGAGTTCCCCCAACGAAATTCAGGTAAAGAACAAGGCTCTGATGGAGGCAATTGACCTACTCAACGGTTCATGTTGAAAGTATATTGTACAAGGTATTTAACACCCGTGAACCAGTTTGTTTTTTGGGCGAGTGTAGCCACACGACTCCCAGTTAGTCTTGTTGATGTTCTGGTAGGCGATGGGATGGTCCTCAATGTAGTCAAAAGTAGGGTAGTCCGTTGGATCACATGTTATGGAGACACTGTTGTTAGGCTGGTAAAGTCTAACATAATCAATCTCCATGGTGGAGGGGAACTTGATGGAATTCCAATCGATATAAGCCCAGTTGTTGGAGATACCCAAATTCAAAATAATCGACATGGGTTCCTTGCTTATTCTTCTCCAGCCAACGTTCCCGTTAGGAGCCAACGCCCACGCGTGAAGCGTAAGCGTTGGGTCTCCGCCAACAAACCAGCGAATGTATCCATCATCGTCGTCGTTCATGTACTCGTAGCCAAAGTTTTGGAACTCTCCATACTTTCCCTCCTCTCCTCGTTCGTACCATTTGGTATTCAAAGTCGAAGTTCCAGACACCGCCTGCTGGAATGGGCCGCCTGTATAAGTGTTCAAACTGGTGATTGTGTCATTGTAGATCTCCATAAAGTTGTGATCGGGGTAGTACCAGATATCCATTGGAGCAATCTGGTACGACTGGGAAGCAACTCCCACTTTCACGTTGGTATCCACCTCTCCTTCCAAAATATCAATCTCCGGGGCACCTCTTCCTGTTCCCGAGTTGGGGTGGTCTTCTCCGGGACAGGTACACGAGCTCAAACGTTGGCCACCCAAGTATGAGATACCGTCGGGAGAAGATTGGTTAGGAGTGATACCGGCATCACAAGAATCGTAAGAATAAGGCCAAACCCCGTCAGTGGTGGCCATGTAACCCGGTCTTCCCAAGTTCCCTAACGTCCACATACCGGGCCATAACCCTGAGACGTTGCCAAAATTAGGTAGACGCGCACTCACCTCGATGAAACCTTGCGTAAAACACATTCTGTTCCAAGAGTGCAGCATTCCTGATCGGTAGAAAAGGTTGTGGTTCTTGATAGCGTCCATTCTGAGTACCATCGTTCCGTTTTCAGTAGTTACAGCATCGGGATCGTACCATTCCAAATCTTGAGTGGCGGCGTAATGGAAATCTGGAGCGTACCAAAACTGTTCGTCACCCTCATAGAAAGTGCGGCCCTCCTGGTTGAACTCGTCGGAAAAGACAAGTTTCCATACCTCACCGTCCTTGCTTGTGTGCGTGAGAAACTCCTCGGGAGTGTCTTCGTCAACGAGGTTCGTGCGGATGGCTGAAAGCTGAGGGTAGACGTAATCGGTCAAAATAGAGTAAGTATTGGCCCTGCTGTGGTCAAGAGCTCCGGTATAGGTGAGAGCGGGCAGTAGAATGAAAATCAAGAGAAGCCCAATGACAAGTGCAAAGAACCCAATTAGCCCTCCAATGGAACGCTTGTCCATGTTCTTAAAGTCCAGGAAAAACCGGTGCTTGTGATCGTACGCATCTTGCACCGGATCCGGGTTGTGTAGATAGTCGTCAGGCTCTTTATCCTCGATATGTAGTGGGAACGAAGACGCAGGGTATCCGCCAAAAGGGGAAAAGTCTGCATCCACCAGGAATGGGTTGGTTGATTTGTCGCTTCCAGATGATTGGTCGCTCATCATTGACTGATCGTACTGTTTCTGTCCTAGGGTTTTCGGAGGAAGCAGATTAGCACGCGAAGCAATGCTATTCATCGATGCTACCCTGGAGTTCCCTAAAGATGGGTACCTATCGTACTCCGGGGGAGCCAGTCCGTTACTGGAGGACCCACGAGTCATGGGTCTATTGGGTGATGAAACAGACGTGGCTGAGTTCTGGTATGAAGAGTAGTCAATATACGGCTTGCCCACATTAGGGGTGCCTACAGAGTCCATTTGAGAGCTTGACGACTCTCCGTCATATGACTCTTCCTCCTGGGTGAACGGGTTGCGGGAATCGTTTTCGTCCGACGAGTGTCCCACCTGAGGCGAGTTGGATGTGAGATTCCGAGTTGACATATTCAAGCGATGGTGGTTGATTTAATTTGCTTTGGTTGTTGAGGCGTGACCTCGTTATGGTGTGAGAAATAGTTCCAACGTTGGTTGCTCACGTGAGGGCTTTCAAAAAATCGTTTTCTGGACCAGCAGAGACTTTGAATACAAAAATCCCAAACTTGTAGTAGCTCTCGAGTGAGTAGTAGCCGGTGGAATAAAAAGTAAAGATCCGCTCTGTATGTAGGCACACGACTTTTTCGCGGCTGTGTTCTAGGCGCGTTCTAGATCTTGGCACGAGAAAAGAAAAGGGAAAACTAACACTTTGGTTGACTCTTTGTCGTTCATTCTTTTGCTGTTTCTTTCTTGTTAGTTTCTGCTCCTCCAAAGAAAACCCTCTCATCCTTGCCTACGAATTTTCATTATATGCAACTAGTTATTTATAGAAGTACCTCAGGCTGGCTGTTTTTTCTTGTAAAACTCACCAATCAAATTCAGGACACCATCATTACCTGTCTCCTCGTCGTCATCAACCTCACGCAGCCCCTCAATGTACTCCCCCACGTCTCCCTTGTAGTCTCCACCCACATCAAAGGACTCTCCCAGAATCAAGCTGTTGTTCAGCGAGGCAAGATGCTTTTTCGTCTTTGAAGATATCTTGGGTTGCTTGCGTTGCTGTAGGGTCGTATTGATGTAGTCGTTACTCGCTTTGGGCTTTGTAAAGGGAACCCCCACACGATTTTTATTCGTATCATAAGTGGTGTCTTGCCGTATGGGGAACATGGATGATGACACAAGCTTGGTGTCATCGCTATGCTCGTCTCCATCTCCTTTCCCGACATTCTCGTTTCCGTAACTCTGCAGAAAATACATGTACGACTTGACCATTTTATCATCGCTTTCAGGTTCGCCAACGCTCTGCTTCTTGTCTCCGTGCTCAACGTTGAAAAGCGCGTACTGACACACGTAGCCTAGCCCATCTACATGAACGCTCATCTCTCTGAAAAAGTCCACAATCCGTTCTGAGCAATTGGGCAACCTGAAAATGAGCAAATATGGCAGCATCACCAGGCTCAGGATCTCTTTAAACATCAAAACCATCTTCATGTTGTACAGATGACAAAACTCCTTCTTGGTTTCCTCTGAGTGAATTCTACTCTCCCATTCTTTTGGAAGATAGTGCGTATAGTCCGACACTTCCTTGAGCAACCGTTCCGGATCAAAAACAAAATTCTCCTCCGGAATGGCACTTTTGCAAACGGTGTATATAGCACCAATTGCAGATACATAAAACAAAACCGACTTACCGCCAACCACCTCAAAGTTCAAAAAGATGTCAGCGTCCCAGATGGTGAGAATAATCAGCACCGTCAACAGTGACCCCGACACAAACGCGAAAAACTTCATAATCATCGTTTTGTACTCACTGGGGAACTGATTGACGTACATCATGGCAGACTCGGTAGACAGGTGAAGCCTCTTGGTGAATATATGATTTAGCTCGTTATACTCACGCATTTTCCACTTGGCCAACGGCGAGTATTCCCTCGCTGTTATTAAATTCGGGTTCGTCTTGATGTCGTAAAAGCTGTTCAAAAAAGAGTAGAGCAAGTAGTACAACACCAAGAAAGGTGCTAATACAATGTTGAGTATCCCGGCAATTACAAGTCTTTTGCGAAGCTCTTTGGATAGCACAAACCTATTGGACTCCTTCAGCGCCGCCACTCTAATCTGTCCGCTGGAATTAAAAATGTAATCAAAGATGCACAAGTTGAGATTCCACTCCAAAGTTTTTGATAGAAACTTGGTTGAGAATCCAAAGGGGAACTGTAAAGTGAGCCCAGGATTCAAAACACCCTTGCTGACTAATGCTATCATATAGTTTTCTCTTCTCATAATTCTGTTTGCAATCTCGTGAGCGTTAAGCCGGTTCTTGGATTTCACGTCAGCCGCGTTGGTTGACTCTTTGGAGATAATAGCATTTGTGTTTTGGTCTCGCAAAATCAAGATCCTCTTCACAATGGCTCCCCAGCTGATTGTTTGCAGCTCATTATCCTGTACCTGCAGGAGCTGATTATAGAAATCCTTGACATCTCGAAGGATTTTCATTCTGTGATAGAAGGATATGCATTTTAAGACTGATACCGCGGCCAGCACGAACCAGCAAAACTTTTGAGCAGATGAGATTTTGGAGTAGCACATAGGAATGCGTATGTCCTTTAAAGAAGAGCCCTCTTTATGTTTCAGTTTCTCATAATCTATGCAATTCCCCATAAAGCTAGAGAAGGCAATCAGAAAGATGAGAGTTAAAAAATCGAGCACGTTTTTCAAACAAATGCAAGAAAGCCCGTTTCCCATGTAGTAGTCATACACTTCAGTCAAAAACAGGTCCAAATTCGACACATTGGCCCACATCCACAATGACCGCTCCATGGGCGAAATAATGCCCAGTCTCATTCTCAGTAGCTTTTCATGTTTTGTATCCTTTGGAGGAAACTTGGCTCGTTTGTTGGAGACTGGTCTATTGTCACGATTCGGGAGCTGGAAAGTTATGCCTTTTGGGATGTTGTCTGCCAAATGTTTTGCACTTCGAGAGAATACATTCGGCAATTGAGGCTTTCGATTGCTCGGGCCCTCCAGCATTAGGCTTTCCGGTATTATGCTTTCATTATCATCGTCGCTTAAGTGATGAGGCTTGCCCCTTTCAAGAAGACCCTCGTCATCGGAATAGTTACCGCTCGAAGATGACTCGTTTTCTGACGTTATCCCCAAGTGAGGAAGAGGACGATGTGAGGATTCTGTGGACTGCATGTTCGAATGCTGATGAGAACCTGACGAGTCAAGATCGCTATCCTCTTCGAAATGATGCATGTCTCGCGCATTCCCGTAAAGAGACATCTCTGTGTCGTCAGCAAACAGAGGACGAGATCCTGAGCCCTGGTTAGAATGAACCCCAAAAACTCTCGATAAAAATGTATTATTGTCTGTGCGTGACATTGTGATTTATCGCTATCGATAAAGGTTTGGGTTTCACACTACCCCGTCATATAAAACTTTCTATATAGGATCATTTACGGTGTCTTCTCTTTTCCTGCTCATACTGATTCTTCTCGGCACCTTCTGTTGTTGAGATCAGGTTGGTCATTCTCGCAATCTTGCGATGGTAATCGTCGTAGTAGCTCTTCTTTTCCTTTGCAGACTCGCGGGCCATAAATTTGGAATCCTTTCTTATCTCGCGCATCGTCAGCTTTCTCTCCTTCTTCTGCAACGCCTTCAACTTGTCGATCTCCTGTCTTTGAGAATCAGGGTCGTACGACTTCTTTTCGGGGTTGAAGTTCTCCTCGAATTTCGGTGTCACAGTAGCCAGCGATATTGGCTTGTGCTCCTGGAGTTTCAGAGGCGTGCGATCTTTGTCTGCGATTTCATAAACATTCACAAGCCTGGTCAGTGTACCAGTAATTTCCGGCTCAGATGCATAGAATTTGACCAAGTGCTTGAAAATCTCGATAAATGGGGTGGCAATCTCGATGAAAGCAGACTTCTCCTTCCAGACACTGCTAAACCTATCCACAATGTCAACAAGCTTCAGCAGCAATGCACTTTTGACTGCCAAAGAGTCGTTGGACAAATCCGAAAGCATGAGCTTGCCGTCACGGGTAATCTTGTCCCTTGGATTGAGAGCAAACTTTCTGGTGAAGCTCACATTGTCGCACGAGGCCAACTTGGTCACGTTCAAAGTCTTCAGATCGGGAATCAGCGCTAAAAATGATTTTTCAAGAAAAAATGCAGCTTCTGGCATGTATCTCTTGGAAAATCTCTGATACTGAAGATAGAGATCAGTGAGGTAAACTCCGCTAGACAAGTTTTCAAAATGGTCATACGGATTTAGCGTTTCCAGCGTCTCTCCGATTAGCAAAAGTGTAGGGGTCACCACCAAATGGTACAAGTCCGAAGTAGAATAGAGAATTCCCACAAGCGTGTAGAAGACCAAATGCGAAGGTCTAGGATACCGCTGTTTGGTATTGATCTCTGTTTGAATTGATAGAATCTTGGCCCTGAATGCTTCACAGAGAGTCTCGTTGTACTTTTCCGCTAGCTCCTTCAGTTGCCGCGTAAGCTGATCTTGCACGCTCCCCAATAATGCTTTATCCTTGTGAGACTGGTCTGCAAGATAAAGAATGTGATCGAGTACGACTGAGGAGAAAGTGGAAAGCTTTTGCCTGTTTCCCTGGGCGAGCTTGGGCTGGTAATTCTTCAGGATATCAGTCACAACTGCAGGATGATCTTTCAAGGGAGTATTCTCTACCAGGGATAGAAATTCAGTGTGTGTTTGAGGACAAATTGATGGTGGAGCGGATGCATCTTTCGAGGTTGAAACCACCTTCCCGCCTATAGAGATGACGTTGGGACCACTCATCTCATGCTTAGGTTTTGTTTCGACCGGTTGTTGCTCTTCTTGTTCTGATTGTTCCTCTAGTTCTGACTCTCCCTCTGCCTCTGATTCTTTTATGGCAAACCCATCTTGCTCGTTTTCACTTTCCGCTGCCCAGAACTCCTCGTCGAGATCGTCCGGCCCTTGAGTTTCGGTCTCCAGTATTCCCTCCATCCTGTTCAACCTTTGCGTCTCAGCGGCTTTTCTCTTTTCTTCGCGTTCATTCTCCACCTCTTCCTCAGTCTTGGTTCGATCAGCAGGAGCGGCTCGTCTGTCGAAAGCGAGTTCTCGCATCCGCTTCTCATAGTTGAGATCATTCTGAGACTTCCCATTAGCACTATTCAAAGTTTGAGTAGCTTGTAATTCAGAGAAAACGTCATCAAACTCATCATCCAAATCCATGATTTTGGCTTCCGTACGCTCTTGCTCCATTTGACGCTCGTTTTTGTAAAACTTACTCTTGGCAATAACTTCCTTCATAACCTCGGCTTTAGTCTTTTTCCGTGCAGGCTGTTGTTCTTCCGCATCTTCCACTCCTAAATCACCCTCTTGAAAGTCACCATCAACGGTCGATAAGCTTTTGCCGTAATGGGTGAGTGAATCTTGTCCAAAATCGTCATCCTCAAGGTCAAACATGGACCTCTTACTTTGCATCTGACG
Source organism: Citeromyces matritensis (assembly GCA_030570875.1). Taxonomy (NCBI): domain Eukaryota; kingdom Fungi; phylum Ascomycota; class Pichiomycetes; order Pichiales; family Pichiaceae; genus Citeromyces; species Citeromyces matritensis. Next base: position 97,343 of record JAJLWQ010000008.1, read on the forward strand.
TTCCCTCGTGAACCGTTCCAGCATCTTTTCTTCGGGATCAAGCGAAGCATCGTTCTCACCGAACCGTCGATCTATAACACCTCCCGCTTTATTTTTCTGTGATTTTGTCAACTCATACGCTGCCTTCCGCTGATTTTCACCAATCTGCTTTGATGTTCCTGGCTTACCCACCGGTTTTTTCAGAGCAGAGTTTTGCCCCTGGCTGATCTCAAAGTCTCGTTTCTTGCGATTAACTTTCACTTCAAAAGGATTAAAGTCTTGCCGGATCTGATCGATCACTTCTTGTCTGTCATCTCGCCTTGTATCCGTAGGTGCTTTACGAGAGTTTTTTTTGCCCTTGCGTTTGACATTGGTTTGACCCGTCAATCCAGCAGCTTTCAAAGAGGCTTTTAGTTGTTTTAATTGAGATCCTGCCATAGAGATGAGAAGATGAAAAAAAAAAAAAAACATCGGTGCATGCACGACCCTTATCTAGTCGGTTGATTCTTAGGAAGCTCGATATTTCGACAAAGATTCTCCGTTAATCAAACTGCTCAATCGGCTTTTTTCTGCCAGGCATGATCACCTGAAGCAGTTTTTTTAGTATAGATTTCAAAGACAAATGAATCCTCCCAGCGATGATACTGAAGAGTAACAAGATTTAAAGTCTGGATCTCAGTAGAGATATGAGCCTAAACCGTAGCATGACACGTTGATATCTAGCTTCACATGTCACTTTGGGATCCGCCAGATTGGCCGATCATTAATGTCGAATAGAAAGAACAATTATGTTCCTTATCTTTCACTTGATGATCTCATCTGAAGCGATACTCTTGGATTGAAAAGCACAATCGAATGCTCTTCAGTTATAAGAGAAAAACGGAAAAGTCCAATCAGGCTTTTACTCAGTACTAATAAAATACGTCAGAATGCTTACGCCACCGGTAGAGGATACCGAGCTGTATATTTGAAGTATCACCGATTCAAATCAGCGTGCTCGGCCCAGCTCTAGATTGCAAACTGCACGATACCAGCGGCATCCTGCGAGTTTCGGTTCAAAAGTGCCGCATGCAATTTGATATATATATATATAGCATACGGCGCAATATGAGAAGGGTTGTGATCACAGGTATGGGACTGGCAACTCCTCTAGGAGTTGGTCTCAATAACGCGTGGAAAAACCTACTGGCTAGCAAGTCCGGGCTAATGTCAACCAGGGAGCTTGAAAACGGTGATGATTATGCAGAATTCCCAGCCAAAGTAGTTGGTAAGCTTCCTGCAGGATCTATTTCAGAGGGAAAGTGGAATCCCATGGATCACTTCGAACGGCATGAGATCCGTAAGCTTTCTCCATTTTGTCAATACGCTCTTGCAGCATCCCATGAAGCATTGACTGATGCTAACTGGTTTCCTACCAAGGAACAAGATTTGGAAGCAACAGGGGTAATCATTGGATCTGGAATTGGCTCCATCGACGATATGTACGCCAACACCATTGGATTCCATCAAAGGGGGTTCCGGAAAACGCAGCCCTTATTTGTTCCGCGTCTTTTAGTTAACATGGCAACGGGGAACGTTTCCATAAAATATGGGTTCAAAGGCCCGAATCATGCTGTCTCAACTGCGTGCGCTGCAGGGGTTCACTCAATTGGTGATGCGGCTCGTTTCATCAAAGACTCTTATTGCAACGTTGCCGTAGCTGGAGCATCTGAAGCTCCCATACATCCTATAACCGTTGCCGGATTTGCCCGGGCCAAAGCTCTGGTGCCCGGCTGGGAAGATAATCCACAGGGGGCTTCACGTCCTTTTGATAGAGACAGAAATGGGTTTGTTTTGAGTGAAGGAGCTGGAATCCTTGTTTTGGAAGAGCTACAACATGCATTGGCCAGAGGTGTTCATATATATGGGGAAGTGACCGGGTACGGTGTGACTGGCGACGGATCGCATATCACGTCTCCGTTACCCGACGGAGGCGGAGGAAGACGAGCCATGGAGTTTGCATTGAGACAGGCCGGCTTGAAGCCGGGTGATATCGACTATGTTAATGCACACGCCACTTCAACCGCTTTGGGAGATAGAGCAGAGAATTATGCTTTAAAGACAATTTTCGAAAAGGAGAACCCGCATTTAGCCGTGTCGAGTTGTAAAGGTTCGATGGGTCATTTGTTGGGTGCCGCAGGAGCAGTGGAAACTATCTTTGGTATTTTGGCAATGAGAGACGGCATTCTTCCTCCCACTTTAAACTGCCCACATCCAGGGGAACATCCAGGTGATAATAAGGAAGAGTTCATTTTCAACTATGTTAATGATGGGCCGCAAAGGAAGGAGATAAACCATCTTTTGAGCAATAGTTTTGGCTTTGGAGGAGTCAACGCTTCTTTGTGCTTGTCAAAATATCAGGAGAGCTGAAGTGCTATTACACCAGATTCTCAATGGCATTTCTTGACCAGGTTGTTGTCTCCTGCGTTTCGATATTTTATAGACCCTTAGAATAGATATGGAATGATGCAATGTTTGACCGAATAGGTTTCTCCCTTTTTCTCGCACAATTGCTGGTAGAACGCGAAACACTCCATAGCAGAAACACTCAGGTTGACTGCTACCCATAGCAATGCAAACCCGGCAGTGTATGTTTTCAAAAGATAAAAATGAACCGTGTAAATAACAACCTCGTCGAAATAATGGGCACAAGCAACGCTTTTAAATAGTCCCCGCCAGGGAACACTGTACTTGCGCAAGCTGGCCAAATGAGCATGATTGTAAAACTGATCTATAGATGCAGCCAGAAATACTAGAATCGCACACATATTCTTTTTAGTTAGGCTTATCCGAAAAGGAGCGGGTCCATTATGGGAAACATAAGACACACCCTCGATTACAACCTGCAAGTTTATCGCAGTGTAAAAGAACAGTCCTGCAATATAATGAGTGATTTGCATTTTTGAATGCGGACTTGTTTTTGAGACACAAATGCACTCGTACAACCGTCTGACACTCTGGATCAGGTTAAGCAGAAGGACCAGAAAGATGGTTTCGATAGGTGAGCATGCTTCCCGTGAGCGGTTATCAAGCAAGATATTAGGCAACCACCATGGAGTGTTTGAAATACAAACCACCCCGGTCAGGGACATCAAAAGGGATACTATGTAGAAGTGTGAGAACCAAGACTTCGGAACGCAGAAATGTGAGATTTGTGACGAGAACTCACCTGGTGGTAAAGTCTTGCCGTACTTTAAAAAACTGCAAAGTCGGGGTTCAATAGCAGCAAATATCACACACATTGTGCCACCACAAAATGCCAGCCTCAGTATCAGGTCTATCAGGTCTATCAGGTCAAAGGAGAGCATAAGGCTAGAAGTGAAGGTGTGGGGATGTATCTCTGTGGCAGGGACCAAAAATATGCTTGTAGCGGAGAAAATTACGTACAATTGGTTAATAAGAAAACCCTTTTCGGAGTAGTGTGTTTGTTGAATGATGGACGTGTTGTTGTTTTTAATTGAACACTATTCTTACCATTTTCAATTTAATTCGTTCTCAGAAGAATTTTGATGATTTTGAACAAGTTTTTGATATTTTGGAGATCCCTTTGAACTGAGTCCTTCAATTGACAATTGAGAGAAATCCTTTATCTTTGAAGACAGATTTCGTTCTCGATCCACTGTGTAAATCTAGTATAAACCATCTTGATTGTGTATTCATCGGGAGAGTACATAGGATGAGATAACCTTTTATTGCGATCAACTTTACCACCTTGATCAAATCAAAAAGCTTTTATGTTCAAATATATTTCAATGGACTCGTAAATCTCTTTAAAATTTAGGCTAGCCGAGTTGAGTCCGCCGCATTCATAATCTTTTGTCAAAAGCATTTTTTTGAATGCAAGGTCAAAAGAAACATCTTCAGTTATATTAGCATTTTTTGGACTTCACTATAGACTGTCATCTGTATTGCTTTACATTCAGTGTTAATGACCTCAAAGCTTTTTCTTCTATATGAGTACAGCTGTGTCCCAACAAGCTCAAATTTTGCGAATTTTAACTTTCACATCTTTTGATGTTTATCTCTCGAGGGTTGCTTTTTGGGTACAAAAATATCCCTAAAAATAGCCACTTGGCTGCTTCGAAAAATGCATGAATGGGACTTGAATCACAGACATACCTTTCCAAAGCTCAACTCACCTGACTCACTGGTCCTAGAGAAATCCGATAATATCGAGTCCTGGATCTCTAGGTACGCATCCAAGGAAGGAGGACAAGGTGGATCTTTAACGTTTTGCAAAAGTTAAGGATCAGCATCTTCAACTTGGGAAAGGACATAAACCCACAACTTAGACAGATGGGCAAACAGAAAGAGCGAATAAATGTTGAGATTTCGAGGGACAATATCAGTTGGTGCATCTGCTTCAGTAAAGTTTTCCGCTATATCTATTACTCCCCAAACATCAAGACTCCTTTTTTTTACTGGCAGAATTCATTGAGCTCTCAAGACATGATTCTTGATAACCAATTTCTTACGCATTGAACTGAGGTGACAGAGATCATTGTCCTGCTTATTTGTCTGCATTTGAGCATATCATAAGAAAGATTAGCACATATTTTTAGGTGATAGCATTTCCCTCTATCTGTGTGCATGTACATTGTATCTAGTACTCGCCTCATGTGGACTTTGAGGCCCGCTGTCCCACCAAAAATAATTGAATGGAAAGAACGAAGGGCAGCTTTTCGTGAAGGTAAGGAGATATAAGAATCCTAAAATGATTTATAAGTGAGAGAAAGTCATTTTCATCTCTTCCAAAGACTCAACCTTGCTTTTAAGTCTACATTTAAACAAACGTCTTGCCTTTTTTTATCAGGCTACTCGTTTCTTATTCCCTATCCAGGTCATGTTTCTGGACTTTCTTTGGCGCATTCTGAATGGATTTACCTTTAATGGCTTAAACTCATCAGACCCCCCTGTCGTTTAGTCAAATTTCATTTCACTTGCGAATATCGGTCACTCTTTACAAAAAGGGCCTTTTATCTTTATCTACCTTGTTTTGCTGATATCATGTCCACCCTCACGCTAAAACCAAAAATGTGGCACTCAGCATTGATGACATTATGTTAATAGGATGTTGACCAAATTCTCTAAACTCTCTGAGGTGCTATCGAACCTCCTATGAATGCCAGAACTCGCCAGCTGTGGTATATTCAACACTTTCGTACCAGGGAAAAGGGA
>JAJLWQ010000009.1:0-49698 GCA_030570875.1 Citeromyces matritensis
GACTTCAAGGTTAATCAAAAATAGGCATTTCAAAAGTTTGGCCGATTTTCTTTACATATAAAGTGTTGGGTTATTTGTTCTAGTTGGCCTTGAAAATCATCAGATCAGTCAAAAGATCATCCTGAATGTGGTCAAATTAATTTCTCTCTCTTCCCTTCAAGACATCCTTACATTACTGTCACATTCTGGCAAAGCTTGATAACTTAAGCGCGCATACATCAAATAGCAAATTTCACCATGGATGCTGCTGTCGCTCTGAGCGAGGCATTGAGTGACGAGAAAAAGGCCAAGCCAAATGGAATAGCTCAGTCTAGTGCGCCTGCTCCTCAAGAGGATGTTCCCATCAAGAATAAATCAGACCTGCCATCGATCGACCCAGACTATGTGATCCAACTCCAATTCTCCACTGACCCCAATGGATCTCCAACCAAAGCTGCCGAAATGGACTTGGCCCGACTGATCAAGGTGCTCGACACAAACAAGTTCTATTTGACTTTGCGCGCGGATGTTCCCGGATCGCTTTTGGCCTTTGTCAAATGCAACAATCTCCAATTGCTTGACTACTATGAAAAGACCAAATTCCGTGACTGGGCGCATGGGGTCAATAACAACCTTGTTTCAACCACAACCCACGACATGAACTATAGCCCACTGCAGTCTCTCTCCCCCGCTGACCGTCTGAGATTGGTTTACGAGCTATTGACCAGAAAGTCACAAAGCTCTCACTCCTCAATCAGGGGATGCGGAATTACCCCTAATGAAAACCACTGGAAGTTTGTAAGGGCAATTGTTCCGGTCAAGACAATGTCTGCTGCGAAGCTGGAATTGGAAAATGCCAAATCCAGCTGGTCCGACCTCTACAATAACACACTCAACAGTAAGCAGATTGAGTTTGTAACGGCCCATTTCGGTACAAAAGTCGGCTTTTACTTCCACTTTCTCAATTACTACCTCAACTGGATGTTCCCGCTCATTGTCTTTGGGGTGATTTCCAACTTCATCTTTGGTCGCTTCTCTGTTGTATTTTGTATAGTCAACATCCTGTGGGGGGTTTCGTTTGTGGTGTCATGGAAGTGGACCTCTCTTCAGTTTGCCATCAAACACAAAGTTGTCAATGTCTCTCAACTCGACACAGTAGTGGAGACAGACGAAGAAGCTTTTAACAATGAGCCATACTACAAAATCTTGCTGCGCGAAGTGGTATTCACTCCTGTTGCACTTTTATGGGGCGGTATTCTAGTGCTAGCTCAGTTTCTGTGTTTTGGTATCGAGATCTTCCTCACCGAACTCTACGATGGAAAATTCAAGTCTTTTCTCTCGCTGGTCCCCACCATCCTTATTTGCTCAATCGTTCCGGTTCTCACGGTGATGTACTCGTTTGTGTGCGACAAGTTCCTCCATTGGGAAAACCACTCAAAGAAATCAACAAAGGTGCATTCCAAAACGGTGAAAATGTTTGCCTTCAACTTTCTCACTTCCTACATGGCCCTCTTGATCACGTCTTTTGTATATCTGCCCCTCGGGTTCAGACTGAATGAGCTGCTTCCCAACATTGGACTAGGCGTGCATCGCTACTTTCACGCTTCGATCAACATTAAGCAGAGCAACTACGAAATCAACAAGTTCCGTCTTGACGCTCAGTACGTCTACTTTGTGCTCACCAACCAGATCATCGCTCTGGCAATGGAGTTTGGCCTTCCGCTCTTGATGGAAAAGGCTCTTTCTCACCCGAAAGTAAAAGAGCTCATGGGCGTAAAACACGTTGCCGAGTTTGACGACAGGGAAAGCGAGAAGGTGTACTTGAAGCAAGTTCGACAAATGCTCGCACATCCAGAGTACGACGTCAACGATGACTATCGTCAACTGGTGATGCAGTTTGGGCTGCTTATGATGTTTGGCCCTGTTTGGTCGCTTGGTCCACTCATCTCCACTGTAGTCAATCTGTTCCAGCAAAAGATGGACTATGTCAAAGTACTGAGTCTGGCCAGAGTGTCAGTTCCAGAAAGATCAGAAAGTATCTTTCCATGGGATAAATTTGCCAAACTGTTGTTGTACGTTGGAGCATTTGTGTCCACCGCTGTGACCCTAATGTACACCAACCATATCATCTCCTCTGCTGACCACTCGGCCGTGGGGAATCCGTGGTACGTTGTATTGGGCGGTGCCCTTATAGTGGAGCACGTGACGATGGGTCTTGTTATTTTCGGCGAAAAAGTTGTAGGCTCTTTTGATCAGAGCAACTCTGACAGCGTAGAAATCAGAAGACGGTATGCGAATGGCATTCTCACCAAGCGGAAAGTTGTGGACTCGGACAATGTCGCCGTGGTGAACAACGTTGACGATCTTTTGAAGATGGCACGTGTTCTGGCAAGGCAAGTTGCAAGCGACTCCAGTGGTTTGAAGAAGTTGGAAAAGAAAGGCGAGCTTGAGAGTAAGCTTGAGAGTAAGAAGGCGGAAGTTGGGTACTATGGAGATCTTGAAAGTGAGAAGTTGAAGCAACTTGACGAAGCGGAACGCAACTTTGAGAAGGCTGATGACTCGAAAAAGGACAAACCTGTGAGAGATGAAGAGCCTTCACAAGAGGTTTCTGAAAAGCCTACAAGGGTGGATCCAACTGTTGAAAATACTGTGAGAGATCAGACTGTTGAAAAGCCCTCACAAGAGGTCTCTGAAAAGCCTGTCATGGTGACTCAACTTGTTGAAAAACCCGTCAAGGTGACTGAAACAGTTACAAAACCTGTAAGCGGTCCGATCGTTGACACTACCGTAAATGGTGAGACCGCAGAGAGTAAGCTGACTCCAAAACCAGCCGTGTCTGACGAGTTCACATGGGAGAAACATGATCAGCCTCAAAACGCAAGGAACGCCACTCCTCACAGAGTACCGCCAAAGGATTCTGTGGATGAGTACATCAGTGACTTTCCCGACAGCTCCATTCAGAAAGGAACCCAATTCATCCCGGGTCACGCAGGGGAGAGCACCATTCTGGAAAAGTCTCCTCTGAAGGAAGCAGACGAAGGCAGACCCTCGCATGAAAACCCTGAAGAAACCTCTATCAAAAGCAAAAAGTCCTCGGGCAAGCTGAAGAATCTTCTGAACAAGGTCAAGAGTAAGTAGGATTTGACGTTATCAATTTTCGTTCGTTTATTCTTTGTCCCAACAAAGGGGAGAGTCATGTTGAACATGGTAAAATATTGCAATATAGCATTTTCCTTATGCTGGTGAGGCATGACGAGGGGATGCGAACCACTTGATGGTGGTATTTCGCTCTATCATGGGGCGAGGACCTCTTCCAGCCCTTACAGAGTCTCTCTATTCCTGGATATGTACTACAGGGTGAATCTTTACTATCACTTGAATCCTAAGTCTCTCTATTTGGATATTTATTTAGTATACGGTGAACCTTCACTGTCATTTGAAGTGGCCAAACGATTGTTCACTTCCCATGACGGAGCTATAGGTGCACTTGAGTCAACTCGCCGCGCAAACATGCAACAGCAGTAAGACTCATTATTTCAGGCCGTCAATCTGCGTAAAAGAAAAGGTTACTGTGCCCTGTTTGCCTTTTTGTATTGTTTTGTGTCGTTTTGTGTTGTTTTGTGTCGTTTTGCGTCGTTTTGCGTCGTTGGGTTTGAAGTACGCAAAAGCCAAGATTTCTACAAGGAGAGAGGCGAGTAGAAGGGCGGTTGGGAATCGTGGATCAGGGCGGGAGGAATGTCTAGACCGGATTGAGTACCGGTAATTCGACCAATTGATCTTAAGAAAAAATCTGAAGCGAGATCGGCTACAAATCGTCATCTCTTCCTGTTCGCTTCGGATCTCAATTATATACTAGAAAGACCCCAGTAATGTGAACCACAAATTGACCTTATTATCTTAGATTGCTTGAGATCTTGGAAAAGGCACACTATCAATGTTTCTAAAAATTTTTCAAGTTGCAAACCAACTAATCAATATCAACCTCTCGGTATCATTTTTACGACTCCAAAAAAATTCTCAATCAGATGACAGTGAAATAAATTAATTCAGAGCAATAAATCCCTATGGCCAACTGAGGAGCATTAAAGAAGTCTTATTCAAGAATTATGACACAGAGCTTCAGCTCGACCATGGAGTTTCTTCTTTTACGCCTGAAGTTTCCTTGTGAGTCTCCTGGTCACTCTCTTCAAACGACGACATTTTCTCTCAGTATCAAACATCTCGAAACACAAAAGAGCTTCGTTCATGAAAACTTCGGAAAATTGAATTTCATGAACTGCTAAATTCTGATACCGATATCGGAACAAGTCTCATTATAGAGGCAATCAATCAGAATTTTAGTAACGATTGACCATTTATAAAACAATATATACCAAAAACATGTAAACTAAGGCACTTCAGGTTTAAAAGGCACAAAACAGCACAAAACAGCACAAAGCCATCATCCTTCTATCCAAATACTTCTGTTTTTTATAGACTGAAAAGACCCCGATGATGCAGCCGCAAATCAATCTTGAGGAAATCTCTGAAGTTGAATCGACAACAAATCGATCCTAAGAATATCTCTAAAGCGAATTCGGTCACAAATTAAACCATCTTTTCCCCTTCGCTTCAGAGGAAATCTAATCGGCCATGAATTCATCTTAAAACCACTTCTTCCACTTCGTTTCAGAAAAATCAAATCGGCCATAAATCTCAAAATGATTTCTTTGCTTCGCTTCATAACATGATCTCTTCCTAACCGCTTCAGAAATGCTAAGCTTTCACAATATCCACCCGCGTTCTCTTCCACGCTCCGTTGACAAACAAATTCTCATCCACTTTAAACTCGTCTGTCAACTCAGGAGGAGCTATCTGAACCACCGCATAAGTTCCTCGGCCGTTTGGTTTCATAAAAGTGCCCGGGTTCACCACCACAACATTTTTGACGCACCGAGCAAAGTGTTTAAGCCCAGAAGGTATAATCATCAAGTCCGGGGTGGCATCGTTACTGAACTCTGACAGCCCCATGTAGGGCAAGTCTATGTTGGCGCCAACCATCTGTTCGGAAGACAAAGTTTTTCTTTTGGAGATGCCGCCAGGAAAGCAAGGATAGTATCGTCTCTGGTCGAGCATGTGCGATACGATTCTGTCGAACCGGTTTGCGAGAGCAGCCTCTCCGTGCGTCACTTCTTTGAGATCTTTGAAAATGTCGTTGTTGGAGCACCCGACCAAGATCTCGTTGAGTTGAAAAGTGGCAGGGTTAGGAAAGTTCTTGAAATTTCTCTTAAAGGGCAGTTGAAGGCTCTTTTTATCAAGTGAGTCTTGCGGATAAGCTGCGTGTTTAGTATTGACGTCTTTAAGGGAGGGGACAAGTATGACTTGAGTTTCAGGGTTGATTTGCTTCAAAATGGGAGCAAAAGTGAGCTTGAAAATGTCATCTAAAACTTTCACTCCTTCCACGTCGACCGTCCCAGTTGCCACAAGAGGATGGGATATATCCACAAAGGGCCCAAACAGAATGACAGAGTTTGGTTTGATCTCTGTGTTTATTCGCTCAACCAGCTCAACTAGCGGATCAAGACTAAAATCGTTCTGCGTTGTGTACGGACCGCAGCAAACGACTGTTTTCACTCCATTGGATGCCAAAAGCTCAGATTCCGTGCTTACTGCGGCTCCCAAAAGTGGGAATTCCAAAATCTCCTCTACAATGAACGAGTCTCCATTCGGGTTGGACCCGCGAAGCGCTACAACTTGTCCGGGGAAAAGCGAATAGCTTGAAACCTTGCTCAGTTGCAAGGGAACCCGTTGGCCAATTCCCAAAGCACGAGATGTTTCTAAAAAGAGAGAAGCGCTGTTGAGTGAAACGTCGCATGGAGCCAATGGCGAATCTGGAACGATCCTGCCTACTGTCACTATACTTGACTGCGAGGGAACGCACGGGTTGCCTATATCTGAGTCTTCCAATTGCATGTGTTTTTGAAGGACTGCGGTCATTCTATCCAGCTGATCGTCCAAGACGTCTGCGCACTCTAGAATCTTTTGTCTCATCGTTCTGAACTGATACTTTGCAGGATCAAAATTGGCTACAACTGATACATTCTCCAGTGTAGAGTCAAATGTAAGGTGTCCATTTAAGGACTCGATGATCTTGCCAGAATCAAACTTTTTGGAGGGCGATATTTGCGGAGATGAGATTGGAGACGATTCGTTCAAATGGAGCTTACTGGACGGGGTCTCCAGTTTGCGTTTTTTAATAGCCATTCTCTGAGGCGTGGATGCGATCCCAGTGGGAGATGAGTTTAAAGGCGATGATATGTTGGCCCTGATGAGAGGTTTCCTCACCGACAATGGCGTGGACTTAACAGCCCTCTTTGCGAGCGAGGACTGAATGTGGTCTTGGAGCTTTACCAAATTGTCAACGCATAGTTCCATGTTGTCTGAACGACCAATGACAAAGGATTCCCACTGAACAAATAGTTCATCGATGGACAGAGCGAAGAGTTTGGACGTTTCCAAGAGGCTCTGCTGGATTTTGGAGTCGGCAGCCAAAGCTCCAAACCGTTCCACTAGCTGAGTGTGTGTAGTTGTCATGACGCGTTGACGCGTTCCATCCGTACATTGAGGTGTGCACGACTTTCTCATCATCTCTGATGTCTCTGAAGCGAAGCGGAAGAGATATCAGATGTAGCCACTTTATCGGGTGTTCTGTTTTTGTATAGAATTGTATAGCTAGGCTTGAATATCGGAAATGTCACGACACCTTGTGCCATCCTCAGTGTTTCAATTCATTCGACATCACCATAACTGAATTGGGCACTTATCTCAGGTTGACTCTTCAACTCATAGAACAGTTTTCAGCAGTATCAGCAGTGCTATTGCAATTGGGCAGGGTCTATCGTAGTCAGTCAGGGACGGTCAATGAGAGAAATGACTCTTCTAGATTGTGTTGGAAATGACTTGAGCACCTGTGCAAAAGAGTCGACATTGTATGATTTTTGAGCTGTTTTCACTGGATAGGATGTGCTTACACAAATTTGGAATTGAACCCCTTGACTGACCTAAAATGCACAAGAAAGTGAATCTTTTCTAGGCGATATATGCAAGCTCCGAATTTGTGCCTTTGAGTCTTTTGAGTAGTGCTTCCTACAAATGAGCTATTGAATTACCGGAATTTGTTTATTCGAGCTATTTTTGTCTGTCCTTTTCCGTTTGTTTTATGGTAGTGTTGATGAGAAAGAACGACTAATGAAAAGTTATAAGGCTGTACTTGCCCCAATAAGCTCAACCGTATAGCGCATTTTTACAGTCCAGACCAGGTGTATTCTGTGGTATCGTTCAACCAGACGATTTGTGTCGCGGGTTTTATATAGAGAAACTGTTGCAAAGTCATCCTGGATGGTGAAACGGGACTCCCGATTCCTTTACTGATTGACATGTTGTAGGATCAATCATACTCATCCACGTTTAATACAAAAGACCTTGTTAGTAGAGATAATTCAGTCAGCTATTGATCTAGACAATACTGTGATATAAACCAATGGTGTACTACTCGACCGAGGTGCAACGAATGGAAATGTTAGTCTGATAGGGTTGCTCGTAAATTAGTATCGCGTATTTCACAAATGTCCTTTGTTAAAGTTTCATTCAAGCTGTGGCCCGGAGAAGACACTGAAGGGTAGTAAAGTGAGAGGCGGACAAAATTGTTTGCCAAAGGCCAGCAGTTTTACGTGTTCTTGACCGATTTTATACCGACTGGCAATTGCAGCAGATGCCCTAGTAAAAACAATACATATTCCTCACTCTTAAGACTTGTACCTTGCGATGGATCGCTTGAAGTCTAGTTCAAAGTTTTCTCTATCAATGTCAAATCATCATCTTCGCTTTGCTTCGACGATGGTCCTTCAAGTGAGTCATGCATTGCCTTGAACATGGCGTATGGTGGATCCACTCAAAAATTCAACAAACGCTAGGAAAATGACTCTACAAAGAAATTCACTCACAACCAATAAAAGAGCCCAAGAAATCGATTACCATCACATCTTTGAAACTCCCAATACATAACTAGATATGAATAAAAAGAAAAACCTTGGGTCACGCGATCATTTCCGCTTCGCTTCAATGATCCTCTGGCTTTACACGCTTTGGCTCACTCGACCCTTGATCATCTCTTGGTCTCTTTTCTCTAGAGCCGAGCTCAGTGAAATTCGAACCCGACCTTTGACCACCACCTCTTCCGCCCCTGCCACCTCTTGGACCGCCCCTACCTCTTGGGCCGCCTCTGCCTCTACCGCCCCTGCCTCTTGCATTGAACGAACCTCTTCTCTCGCCAGAAAACTCCTTCTTGTTGGCGTTGATTTCGTCGTACGAAGTCTTGGAAATCACATTAAGCTCCTTGTCTTCGTACTTGTGAGACTCTGCAACAAACTTTTCGCAAACCTTTTCGTCTTCAAACTCAACTACAACTTTCCCTAAAAACACTCTCTGTCTATCCTTCTTCATTCTGATCTGGTTGGTGTTGCCAAATCCATGGAAGAACTTTTCGAGGTCCTCCAGAGTGAGATCCTGAGGGAAATTCTCGACAAAAGCACTACGTTGATTCACTTTCTGCTCCTGCTCTCTGACGTTGGAGAGCGGGATTCTTCTCCTAACAAGCTCGCCATTTTCAGAAACTTCTAGAAAGTTCTCCGATTTTCTAAGAGCCTCGACAATAACCTCAATAGGTCTGAACTTTCTCATACGGTTAAATTGTGCAATCACAGCGATCGGAACCCAGCCCTCGTTGGCCTGACTGGTTCTGTATAGAAACCGGTCTTTAGGCAGATTTGAATCGGAAAAGTAGAACTCAACCTGCTTGAGGATCTCCTCCTGCTCACTTTTGTTGTCCATCTTTGAATAATATATAGGAAGAAAAAAAAAAAAAAAAAAAAAAAAAAAAAACCAACCAAATAACATCATCGTCTACGCAGAACCACAAAGTTTGTTCCTTGTAACAGTGTAAACTTTTCCGACAGATGCCTGCAAATGCGGTAAATCTCTTCTTGAACGTTGTTACTCTGCCATTCGTATTGTTGCACATTGTCTATAACAACAAGTCCGATTCCACTACCGGGATGAGTCTTGACTAAACCAACTAGAAATCCACTCACCTGTCTTTGTAGAATTTCTAAATTGTCCAACGCGGTGTACACCACCAGTCTTTCCATGGCTTCTTGCGATTGCAGGCAGCTCTTGAGCTTCCACCGGCAATTGTTCTGGTGCGTTTTACTTCCCCACTGGTAATTGCAATCGAAAACAACAATTAACCGATCGGACCAAGTGGTGAGTATATCAGCCATTTCCGTTACAAGCCAATCTAGTTTCTTCCCACTGTGTGAGAATTCGTAAGTGTAGAAGTTGTCGTGTTTGGCAGTAAGGCGTAATGTGGAAGCCCCGTTCGGCGGCTTTAAAGGTGGCGGTTCTTGCGGGAAGACTATCTTTGGAATTAGCTGAATAGTGATATGATTTCCGTACCTGAGACAATTTAACAATGTCTATTCGTTCGAGATGTTCCATTCAAGTGATTAGATCTGTCGCGAAAATAGACATGTTTTCAAAGGAAAGGCCCATTTTGGGTCGCTTAATGCAGGGAGCTTTTACATATAAGCTTCATTTTGTCATATTCTACAAACTACCCCTGCAGGTTTCTATATTATGTTGAACAAGATTCTCAAGTCTCTTATGAACGAGTTGTCGGTGATTTCGCAAATGAACGATTGTGCTCTTTTCTCAGAAGTTACTTCATCCTCCAGACTCCACGAATAGTTGAGAACTTTACCTCTCATGCTGCTTGATCTATCTTGGATAGCATGCCTGTCCACCTTAAAATAAGCATCTGGTACCCATTAAGTCAAGCCAACCAGTTCTTGAAAGACTCTGCCTCAAGGTATAAAGAACTACTCATCCAGTCTTTTAGTCACTTCTGAAAAATGCATTTTCCACACTACCAATCACTGAATCTCATTACTCCACAAAGAGTGACTTTGAAAATCATGCTCAGATTTGAAAGCAACGTGAGATTCATTTTCTATCCACCACCAAACTAAATGACGATCCTCAATGAGTTGTCAATAAACAGGGTTGGTGATACCCATACCACAAGGCACACCCTATACCTTTCTAATGCACTCTATACACCGCACAAGCATACTCACAATCAGCGGCACAAGCACGTTATCGTTCATAACGCTCATTGCCTCGACCAGCCCTCCAAAAAGAGCACAGATGAAGGCATCTGCAAAGCTTAGTTTTTGGTAATACCATATTCCTAAGGTTGTAGCTGCCACAAAAGCGGCTGTTCCTTCCATTGTCTTTTTGGATCCGTTCCAGCGAAGGAGACCACATCTCTTTCCAACGAGCGAGGCAAACGAATCGCCAACTCCCAAAACAATCAGCCCAGAGATTGAGTCGAATAGCAAAAGCGGAAGTAACACTCCCAAACTCAGATAGATGTACGACACAGCTATTGGGCCTATACTGTCTTTATAGTCTTGGAACGGCATGAAAAATTGGTTTAGCAGCCAGCCAAAGGGCATCAGTTTTGTAGCACGCAAAGTCTCCAAGAGAGTGAACAGCCCCAGGACTCCAACCATGGCTAATTTGACCAAATCTGGGTCTTTTTGGAAAGGACCTGTGATCATACCAAAGAGAAAGAAATGCCACACTTTACGTTTAACGTCAAGCGGAAAGCGGTTCTGAAAGTAGAATATCAGCGGAACAGCTATCACAGACACGATCAGCCAATTCTTCAAAGTTTCAATTCTAGACTCGTTTAGCCATGAAAAAAGCCACCGGATAGACCCGTTCATCTCGTACTCTCCAAACAACTCAGAAACCTGCCAATCTGACAGGAAGTAGAAGCAAACGGGGAAACCGATGTGCATCACCACTGAAAGATAGATTTTGGGTCCCAAAAATTCATTCACGTTGAAAATGAATTTGACTGGGGTAAATAAGAGGAGCACAAGTATATAGCATATCACCAGTCGCGACAAGATACGAGCCTCCACAGAAGAAGTCTCGTCTGTTCCCACCACCAGGTTTATGAAACCCGTAATAAACAAGTTGAGTTCCACTGAAGTGAGTGACTTTCTCACATAAAAGTGGCAGATGTACTGGCAAACTATGTGAAGCAGCGGTATCGCCAGTTTGAACTGCATGCTGCTCACGCTGTCAAATTGATGGAACACTGTAAGGGAAACAATATACTTGGGAATGACTGGTAAATCTACCGACATAAACATTAAAGCCAGATTCATGCAAAGCATGTGAAACTGCTTTTCACCAATGGGGACTGCTAAAAGTGTCAGATAAACTGGAATTGTGGCAAGATACACCACGTTGAACGAAGGGGGATGAAGGGATTTTCTCTCTTCAGAGTCGAGGTGACGAGACCGACTGAAGAATACAACCGTGTGACATCCCAATAATCCCAAATACCCAAAAGCGATAAAGATGAGCTTGTTTATAATGTCAGGATCCTGCCCTTTGTTGGAAGTGTAGATTAGATTTCCGAGGTATAGTAAAACCAGCAATTGTGTAATCTGTGCAAGAGTGATTTTGTGTGTCCACTCGCCAATAAATCTCATAAGCAGAGTAAAAGGTGGGTCGGGCATATCAACCGAATGGTCAGTCGCCTTTGCATCGTTTTCATTGGCGATTATTTTGGTTGAGTTCTCCTTAACATTATTGTTATTTCGGCTACTCCTTTGTCGTGGCATTTTTGAAGGTGCACTGATGCAATGTAACTGTCAGTTGACAATAAGAGAGATTAATTACAGTAATTGACTGTTTTAGGTTTATTTGATTCAAAGGCCCAGACCACTATCTGACTATGAATACTACTCACTATATTAACGGGTTCTCTATTATTACTCTACACCTTGCCCTATGGATAACGACTTGACCAACTTGCGGGCTTATGTCCACCCGTCTGGTGAATATCTATGCGAAGGATTGGTCCACTGGGGTCAGTCCTTTGGGGATGGTAGAAGTTGATTGGTCCTTATGAGTTCTGCGTACAACGTTCAAGGAGACAGTATGGTCAACTAGAATGATCTTTATCCTATAAAGGGGGTTTGAATGGCAAGACCAACAGCCACAATAAGTTTGTCCGTCTTGTTTGATTGAGAAAAGAAAACTTTTATGGGACAATTGATTACCTGTAATTACTTTCTGACTCGTTAGGTCTCCATGAGGAACACAAATTGACTGTTCTACGTTCTGCATACCCTTGCATGAGAAGCACATGTTGAATAACGGCGTAGCGATCTTTGCGATGTAGATCGAGCTCACGGACAATGATCCAAAATCGTTTTCTCGCGCTCAATAAAAAATATCTTCATATACCTAAGGATTTGTTCCCACTGGAACATCTGATTTGCTAGCTTCATTTAACAAACGGGTAGACTCGGTTGGTTGAGCGCCGGATTTCACGTCTCTTGGACGACAGCACCCCACTTTAGAGTAGCCAAGCTCGTTGATCGTGTCAAGCATCTTTGTTCTAGTAGCTTCCACAAGATCGTTTATATCATTCTTGGTGAGATTCTTTGTTTCTATGGGCTCGAGTACCTTTATATCGATAATTCCCGAGTTGAAGTTTTTGGACTTCGCATCCATAATGGTTGAAGTGTTTGAAACGCATACAGGTATTATGGGAATTCCAGCCTGGACTGCCAAATGGAAAGCGCCCTTTTTAAAGGGCATAAGGGTTGGGGTGTTTGAGTAAGAGCGTGTCCCCTCAGGAAAAATGAACAAACCTCTCTTGCTTTTCTTCAACTGAGATAATGCATTATTCAAAGTTTCTACAGCCTTAGCTCTATCGGCTCTATCGAGAAAGAAAGTTCCGCTTAGACTCATAAACTGGCCCAGAAACGGAATATACTTGAGTTGTTTTTTGGCCGTCACCGTGCACCCTTTAGGGAAAATCCTTCCCAAAATGAGGATATCGAGCTCTGACTGGTGGTTAGAGATGATGATCGCAGGAAGGTTTTCCAGTCTTTCCGGGTTTTCAATGTTAATCTTGACGCGAAAGATGAAGGAGAACAAGTGGTAGAAACATCTTGCAGTGGTCCATTGAGCGAGTCTCTTTTGTCCTACTAAGGTGAGAATTGCGGATGCAATGACTCCGTAAATAGCACACACACTCAGAGTTATACCGGCTAGAACGGTCTTTGTGTAGAACTTAAACGCAGTGAGAAACGAAGGCATATGAAAGTCGTTGGGCTGGTGCAAGGATAATGGGTCTGTCACACGTGATCATTGAAGAGAACCTCAAAATTAAAGGAGACGCTAATTCGCCGGAGTTGACCGCGCACTCGGATTTTACCTGGATAAATGCCTTGACTGAGTGTGGTGGTAAAAGTTTAGTTGATATTAGTGTATGCTAGCACTAAGTCACGTGCTCGTGCAAGACAACATCCCTACATCAAATTGTTTACAGTTCGCCATGGCCTTTACGGATTTCAAATCTTTCAGATCAGAGCAGATGGCCGGGGTGTGATCTGACGAGCACTAATCTCAAGATCAAGATTATTTTGGAGGTCGCGATCTTGGTGAATACTAGATGTAATACTGATTCTTGATGCGCTTGAATATGTCGAAATAATGGCGATCAGTTTTAGTGGTCTTGAGGTTTTCTGTCTTCGCCCTGATTGAGGTTATTTCTTCAGCTGCCAAATCTATTATGTAGGCAAAGGTCTGAAAGTAACCACTTATGACTCCGCATCGTGTACTCGCGGCGAAGCACTGGAAAACAGTTTGTGTGAATACATTAAACAACTCGCCGAAGTTGAAGTCAATGTTGATTCGACGATACTTGACCTCAAAGCATACAAGGTTTACGTTGTCTTTCATGAATACAATATCTGGGGCCACGAAATACTCTTCATCATGGAACCACACAGGAGAAAGCTCCAGCTTGCGATTTCACCAGCCTAGTTTTGAAATCAGTAGACTTCAATCAACACATCACCCAAGCACCTTACCTTCACAGAAGTTCTCATAATTGAAATGCTTGATCTATTTTTCAAATACCTAAAGCCCACCCTCGTTAAAATAGTCATCGTCAAAGTCATTTGTGCTTTCAGAGGGCTCGTTGAAACGACCTGCATTGCTAAATTGACGTGGGATGTTCCCACATCTGTCCTTTCCAAAGTTGATCTTGCAATTCCGATAAAAGGCCTCCTTTTTCACAGAATCGATTGCCGCGATAGCGTTGGCAATGTTGCAAAAGTTGACAAATGCGCACTTTTTAGCCACCAGCAAGTTAATCTGCTCAATCTCTCCGTATTTCTCAAAATCGAGTCTCAGTCTTTTGACTAAAGAGACCAATTTCGCATTGGGATCTAAGCCGTTTTCCGTTCTCACCGTTTCCGTATCTTTATCAGCATCTGCAGTTGCAGACTCTCGTAAATCCAGCCCACCTACATAGATATTTCTGGAAGCTCCGTTACCCACTGCCAGATTAAGTGCATTGGGAAGTGGCCCACTGTGTTTTCCCCATCCCACTTTGATTTTTCGATTATGAACAACAAGCCCATGTAAAGCAGACATGGCGAAAAATTGCGCAGCAGCTACTGGATCAATAAAAGTGACAAAGCAAACGTGGCGGTCTTGAATGAGGCGAATCGCTTGCAGGATTCCGCCACGCACAACATTACAGATTTCTTCACATGTGCATTCGGGATGAAGATTACCCAAATAGATGGTTCTATTTCCTAAATTGTTGGCACCACCCGCTTGAGTAGCGATTGCTGCTGCTGCGTTAGCCTGTTGGATCAATGCGGTCGATATGTACTCTCTATCCGCGTTGGTGAGACACCGCTCAAAGTTTGGGTCGATTCCTAGGTATTGAGCTGCGTTATGCTGTTGAGTTTTGGTGATAAATGCACACCGATCTTTGCCATAGGAGACTTTTATGTTTTGATACTTGTCGTCCAAGGCCAAGTTCTGCACTACCCTTATAGCTGACAGAATGGTGGTGAAATGGATGAATGCAATTCTTCGTTCAGGCAGTATTTTTATCGTATCTATGGTGCCATATGATGAGAGATCAGAATGGAGCTCTTTTTCCGTGGTGCGAGGATCTATTCCGCCCAAGTAAACATTTCTTGTGGCATTGTATCGGTTGACAGCGTCTGCAATCATTGGAGCCACTAGTGAATTTTTCCCCCACCCGATTCTTATATCGTGGTCGTTTATAGTGAGTCTTTTTAAAATAGCATCAGAGTGGAATAAAAGAGCAGATGATTGGTCTAAAAATGAGATAAAAGCACAGCTTTTGGAAGGAATGATCTTGACACTTTCAACGGTTCCAGAACGAACATAGTCCAATAACTCCTTCTCACTGATATCCTGAGGAACGTTGCCTAAATACACGGTTCGAGAGGATGAAATTTGTTGTTGCCCCGCAATCAACCCAAAGTTCTCTTGACCCGGTGTGGATGGTGCATAGTGCTCTCCATTGGGTGGAGACGATGCAGCCATCGGGTACATTCCTAGTCCAAAATTGTTATCTACAACTACCTCCTCAACGGGGTACGGATTGTAAGCCATCTGATGAACTTTTGGTGGGCGCGTGGGCTAATGTGAAACAAGGCGTAGATCGAAAATGTCTAGATGCATTTCGAGAAAAAAACAAATGTTCTAAAAATAGAAGCAGATTACCTTTTTTCGATGGTGTAGTCTCACGAGGTTATTTTTTCGAACTGGAAAAGGCTGATAGTTTTTGCAATAGGTACTTATATTGGAAGAGCTCTACTGTGGGCTCTTTTAACTTTTTTAGAGGCTTATGAATTATACGTAGCAAAATACTTCTGCATACGCCGTGCATGGCAGTTCTCTGTACCCCCAAAGTTTTATTTTCTACTTAAATGCCCCTCCTGAGATCTTTTATTACTAGCATACGGGTGAAATGCCCGTATCGCGTCAAGTTGGACATAGTTATCCATTTGAGCTACTGTGTGTTAAGTAGTATAGTAGTCTAGACGAATAGTAGTACCCTTGCCTTTGATTGATTAGTTCACTGTTTTAGTGAGAATTGTTCTTGGATGGCTAGTCCTTGTCTGTATAAGAGTTTAATTTTCGTATAGCAGATCTGCGGCTAATCAGTTCCGTGCGTATATTGCACACTAGAGCGAGGACCAGCGCTTGGCGTATGCATCGTCTACTGCAACATTATGCAGTGGAGCATAATATATTGGACTTATGCCAGAGGGAGACTCATGCTATATCGAGAGATACCAACATCCGTTACGCCCCAACCTTCCCACCGACAGAACATACTTGATAGACGACGAACCGGCTGGATACTACCTTCTTGCAAATGTTCCGCTGTGCATTAATATGCGCCGTCAGGCATGGATATTGCTCATGTATTCTTGGTCGAGCAGTCTTGCTAATGAAGAAGCATAATCAGGAGCTTCAGGTTGCAGCAGTATTCATACAGACACTCTGATAACTGACGGAGGCTCACACTTAAGGCACAAGTGAGTAATGCCCTGGTTTGAGCTAGTACAGCACATTTTAAAGCAGCTATTACCTCGTTGAAAACCGCTCCAGACTGAATTGCAAGGGTCTATACCTTCACTCGCTAAACTCCGTATCGTTTTCATCAGTGGGACTTTCACTGGGTGTGGTTGTATCACTGGGAATCTCACGCTCGCTTTCCTCTTGTTTGACTTCTCTGCTATCTTCTTCTTCATTTCGCGTTTTTTCATCGTCTTTTGGTTGTCCCTTTTCAGGCTTTTTTAGCTTCCCCCTCACACTCTTCTTCGGCTGCCTTTTCGCAGTTTTCCTTGGCTTAGAGCTTTCCTCTTCTAATCTTTTTTTTTCTGCAGCCTTACTTTCAATGTCATCCATGTCGACATCTTCCTGCTGAAGAAGATCCCTTTTTGGGCTAAGTTCAGCCAGTTGTCTTTCAAGTATAGTTTTATCATCACCCAAAAGCTCTCTTATTTTAGCCTTTTTACTATTAACCAAAGTCAAAAGCTTTATCGTCAAATCTGAGTTGACTTTTTTCGAATCCGCTTTGACTTTCTCCAGCTCCGTCTCTTGCTTTTTCAGCTGCTCCATCATCAGCCGATTCCACAACAGAAGCTGGTTTATGCTTAATCCCTGAAGGGATTGATACTGCCGAAAAATGCTTTTTGTATAATCAAAGAGATTCACCTCCAGGTCCATATTTTGCGGGGCAGAGAAGGACACCATTTTTTTCAAGATGGAGTCCTCATTGTCGACAAAAATTCTCTTGCTTATGATTATATCGAGGTGTTCTTTGTCATTGAAATCATTTTCATCTGGACAAAAGTTGTTCTCCTCATCGAATTTCTCTTTGCTCATAATTAGCTCTCCGTGTAGGTAATAGGTAGAGTTTTGGTCATACGATCCATATAAAAGCACTTTTTTTACAAAAGTACACCATGCTGCCAGATTTTGGCCAGGGTCAATGCTTTGCTCCACCGATGTTTTGTCAATGCGCAGTGAGAAATTCACATCACCGTTGGAGCACTCCAAAGACAAGTCAAGAGGGTCTTTCGAATCAACCTTGATTCCAGTCTCCATATCCAAAAACACATCATTGTTGTCAAGCATGGGATACTTTTGGAGTAAAGCGCCAAGTTTATTATCGTTATCGCCCGACGGATCAAGTAAGTTTAATTCAACATCCGACACTTCTGTGGCATAGTCGTTATCTTTTATTCTTACAAACAAATCATCGTGCTGCTTAATGACATCTCCAGTGGTGAGATCGCGTACGGTGATGGGAATTATCACGATTCTTTGATCCATTTTTGTCCGCATCATTACACCATCACATCAACAGCAACCGCAGCATAAACAATCGAAAAGTGGCTCAAATATACAGCAGCAAAAAAGAGTAGCACAGAACGCTCCACAGCATCCGTCTCCGCAGCATCCATTTCTTCTTGGTGGTGGGGGTTGTTGGTAGTACATGGGCGGTTGCTGAACGTAGATGGGCTGTTGTGCGTACTAGGTGTTAGTGGTTAATCCATGTTTATTCTTACACGTGGCATTGTATTGTTAGTCTCTCTGAGATATCACCCGATCTTTATTAATATAGAATATAAGCAAAAAAACAAAACTCAGCCTAGGGCACAGCCCCAGCGTCCCAAATATAGAACACTTAACATGTGCAGCGGCAGGAGCAGTAGCCGCAAGTGACGCACGCCAAGATGGATGACATACAACTGGCAATTGCGTTCCACACCCCTATACAAGGGGCGCACAAATTTCCCCCTCCACATCTGCAGGAGCAGCATCCTGTTGAAGCACCAGCAGCCGGCTGTTGGTGGTACGCAGGTCCGGTTGTTCTTCCCTAAGATGTTAGGCTATTTTTTTTAGGAAACGTACATATGAGGGCATGATTGTTTTTACTGAAGAATTAGGGAGGCCTTTAAACCTTTTTATACTGAGGGGAACAAAACTTTATCCTTGCTAACCAATGCACATTCCTGACCAAATCGCGCGTCATCCATCGCGCGGCGCGCGAACTTGCTGATCGGGCGTAAATAGCCGAGCCGGCACTGCGTTTATGCGTGTTCCTGCGTCCTCCCCTGCGCAAAATATGCAGCTCAACATCTTGCAGCACGGTAATAGCAACCGTAATCATGCACATCCGAAACCTTATCTCATGAGAGATGCACGAGATAAAACACACCGACTCCCTATCCCGATGCTGCCACGGCATTTAAACCCAGCTCCTGATGTTATGCCAGCTCCACTTTGAGGCGCTACGGCTCAGAAGATATGGATGGCAGCAATTCCGGAACTCTGCATCATGCAATGTATCATGATGCATTGAGAGAGTAGGTCACTCGATGTAGTCGAGGAAGCGGCCCTGACTTGACTTTGCTAAAGAGCCTTCCACTATTTACCTAAACATATGCGGTCAATTCGTGCCTCACATCCAATATTGAGTTTTATGACAACTGTATGATCAAAGTGAGGAATTAAAGCGTCTTGCTCACCCACTTATGAAGTTACGTTGTGTATTCTAGTCCACAAGTAGTTTTCCTTTGAAAAGGGGTACTCAGCTATGTATCGTACCTCAGTGAGCTCAGAGTATATCCATACATCTATCAAATGGCTACAGAAGACGATGCCATCCAAAGCTACAAAACTGTATTATCCGATTTGTCCACAGAAAGCTCGACCGAATCATATTCCGAACAAGCAGTCAAAGTTTTTGGTGGGATTGATTATAACTCGATCTCTCCCTTGTTTTCCATTTTCAACCACGTTGAAAACCTTTTAGCATCTCTATTCCAACATAATGCTCATGTGCCATACTTACACTTGTTCTTTTCTCTCCCCACGGTGGGTCTGTCGGTGAAAGATGAGTCAAAAGGGGAAACTGTCGATGAGCAAATAGTGGAGGGAAATTCCACATACTCTGGCTTGACCAACACCACCACATTCTCAGGCCGGATCAACAAAACCACAGGCAGGACTAAGCTGATGAACACTATTTTGCATTATGCTTTGCCCTCTCCTGACTCAGTTCAACTGTCGAAGAGCTACTTTGATTCTATCTTTGATTCTCTCAACGTGCTTACTAAGAGCTTCACCGTTACTCAAACCCAGCGGTTTGCCAGGGTCCAACCGATGCTTTATACTCTCTCCAAAAATAATAAGGGCGCGTGGGAACAAACTGTTATCATCTCACTCAAAGACCACCTATTGAACCCCATCTTCCAGTTCTACAGATCAGTATCAGAGAACTCAAATACTGACGAGGTTCCAAATTACACGTTCGATGGGCGTCAACTGATGTATGAAGGGTGTTCCGTGGCCCCAGATATTGTTTTCATGAAAGACAGCGTAAATCTTGTATGCTTTGAGGTCAAGTATCCTCAAATCAATATTGACTTCAACTCCAGCGAGTTTCTTGATGTATTCACACAAAGTGTTTTCCAGTGCATCGCCGCGAGTACACGATACGGAGCCATAAGTGATTACTTCCAGACCTTTTTCTACATAATAGATTTGACAGCTGAAGCTATAGCCTCAATCAGGGCGAACACGGAAAATTTCAGGACCACTAAAACTGATCGCCATTATCTCGACATATTCAAGTACATCAAGATTCAGTATTACATCGCAAGTAACACTGACTCTAGATATACCCTTTCGTCTGTTACGGCAGCATTCCTATATGCTGCCGAGCAGGAATTGTCGGATGATGGCAGGAGGAATAAAATCAAATGGCAGCTCCAGGAACTAGCGTCTGC
The DNA here is from genome assembly GCA_030570875.1 of Citeromyces matritensis. Lineage (NCBI taxonomy): Eukaryota > Fungi > Ascomycota > Pichiomycetes > Pichiales > Pichiaceae > Citeromyces > Citeromyces matritensis. The sequence continues at coordinate 20,250 of JAJLWQ010000009.1, forward strand.
CATGAAGTTCACAGAGGAAGAGAAATTGAGACAAGAGAATAATGAGTATAGAAAAGCACTCATTTGGGCAGACCCTAATGATTCACACGCATCGGGATTTGTGCCTCCACATATGGGGCCGGATTCGAAAGTTGAGTCTCCAAGTCTGCCATATTGCCACCTTGACTTGGATGAATTAGATTATGAAGTTCTTCAGGCAGGCCCAAATTGTAATTCTCAAGTGTTCAAGATCGACAAGGCGTCGTTCGAGAAAATAGTCGGAAGACCCGCTCGTACTAGGTGCTCTCATTTTATCATGAAAATCTTCGATCCGGTAAAAGGTCGGAGATCACATGGCGAATTCAGATTCACTCAACATTCCTATATCAAATTCAGTCATAAAACGTTTTGCAAGGAAGCCAAGATCTATGACACACTGGAACATCTTCAACGACGTTGTATTCCGCGTAAATACCATGCTGGATACTGTGAACTAAGCTTCAAAGATGAGTCAATATCTTTCGGAGGTTTCTTCCTCATTCTCGAATTCTTGAAAGGGAAGCAACCAGACTTTTCGAAAAAGAGCGAGGTTGCTTCAGCGCGTCGCGGGTTGTTGTCAATTCATGAGAGAATGGTCGCGCATGGAGACATCAAAAAACGCAACCTCCTGTCGTGCAAGAACGGCATTTTTTTCTTAGATTTCGGGTTTTCGGTTTTTGAAAATCAGGAGACGTGTGGAAGGCAGCGTAAAGCCATCAAACGTAAAAGATTTTCAAAAGCAGCGGGACCTTACAGCGAAAGGCTCTCCATTTTACAAAATTCTGATTGGCGTAATCTGGAAGGGCTAATTGAAAAGAACTAAAGAGAGTCAAAACCAGAATGAGTAAATCGCTCCAGATTCCCCGGATCAGATCCCAAAACCGTCAAGCCTTCTTTCATATATCGTCCTGAAAGTTTTTTAATAGTACGCAATTACCCTTCATAGTTACAAAACTTTGATTCAGAGAAATCGGCCACTTTTTATACCTAAAAACAATCTCAAAATGGAGCTGAACAGAGCAGAACCTATTCTAATCGAGTTTGCAAGGCTGTCTCAGTCTGACCATAGTTCCCTAGATGATGCAATGACATATTTTTGGAATTCGTCGGCAAATGTACTGAGCTGATAACACATATATTCCAGAGTCACAAATTGACAAAAAACAACAACTGACAACAAAGAAACGCGAGGTGTGCAGATGTGGCAACAATTCAGGCGACAATGGTTTCATGATCTATTGAAGCATGCGATTCCAATAGAGCACAATTTCCGTACAATGAGGGTCTCAAAACTCCCTTTAACTGGTTTTTGCATGATTTCTGTTTAAAAACCGAAGTCACCTGTATGGTGCAACATTTGCCTAGGAAAATTTGAAATCTCTTGAAGTTGCGAAAATATAGGATATTTTTACGATGAGATCATTTGCATCAGCTGGGCACCATTTTTCAATCTCTCTCTCTTGTTATTGTGAATTTTTATAGTGAAAAGATTTCGCATCGTTGATCTCTTGCTCATCTTTAACTATCTCAGGTATCAATTATGTAGTTCCAGTTCCCTCTGATCTTATAGAGCAAAGATAGAAAGCTGAATCATTGATTCTTTTACCAAGCTGAGCAAATCAGAAACCAATGCCCCGGAAACCTCATCTTATAGAAAAACAGAACGACCTCGAATAATAGACGAAAATTCTTAATTTTCTCTTGAGGTGACAGCAGGCAAGAAAGTCTGATTGAAGGGGGTGCTCTCAAAACCCGGGTAAGGTTCACGGTCCCTAATCGAATCAAACAAAGGCCATTTTAAGCCCCTGTGGACATGGGATCTGGCGAAAGAAGCAAACTCACAGAATACACATCATCTCTGTTGACATGAGTCGCCAAAGATCGGCTCGAGTCTGGTGATTTCGTTGGTAGTACTGGTTTGGGAAGCGATTTATTGCATACTGAAATGAGTTTCATCAGTGAGGACCCATCACATGCCACTTTTCTGAGCTGGCATGCAATCGCTTATGCACAAGGCATGTACTCCCTCATACTGGTTCAGTGCCAAGCATCTGGCAAACCATGTCATTGGTTTCAAATCACGCTACTATTGCATAAGCAGCGTGCCGCTTTGACAATACCTCTCTACGGGAGTCAGCGTCAACCTTATTTCGATCGACTGAATATTTGCTAGAGAAGATTCGAATTCATGGTTAAAATTCAGACCTCATCGGCCTATGGAGCAGCCATAGTTTGGGCACGTTCAGCTCTCATATGTGAAAAAAAATGCATCGCTTGGCGTATGCATTGTCTACTGCAATCTATGCATAGCATAATGCATTTATGCGGAAGGGGTGCTCATATAATTTCTTTTAGGAAACTGACTTTTTCCACCATCCTTTTGTCACCTCGGTGGAAGTTGGTAATTTCCCTTTAATCCTTCCGTTCAACGTTTTGCTGACTGGCTAGTTGGATTTATGGTATATTGCGGTTTTTCGTTATTAGTGTAGTTGATTAGCTCCTTTCTTGACAATCTCACTTCAATTGATGCTCATACTGAAAGAAGGAACCCAAACTTCGGGGGAGTGTCGAGTGACTCAGCGACCAAATTTTACGCAAAAAATAAACCTTCACCAGAAAAAAAAAGCAAATTGGAAGGTAATCAGAATGTTTCCTTCAATTAAAGCTTTTTCTAAAAGGCGATATTTAGTGCAGTAAGCAAACATCCCACGTTTTCCTCTTTGCCTTTTTTTCCCGCATCGACCCACCCTTCCAAATCCGAACATCATCGGATTTGGCGAGTTTTTTCTCCTCGCATAAAACGTTTGGCGAGTGTGATTCATGCACCGGTTACGGTTAAATAGCGGATAGTCGCACCATGAGGCTGTAGCATGAAAAAGTTTGACGACTTACAAGAGTTTGAAAAAGAGGCTGCCTCGCAAACTACAAAATCAAATGCAGTTGTACGGGGATTGAACAGGGTGTCCCAGTTCATCGATTCGTTTGGTGGTGAGATCCGTGGAATTGAAAGAATAGACGATAAAGAGAGATCCACTAGCGAAATAAAGCCAACCCTTTCAGTTCTTGGTCTTTGGCTCAGTGGCTGTGGTGGCTTAACCTCAATGACTGGTTACTTTTTGGGTCCTCTATTATTCGAACTCTCTCTGAGAGACTGTCTCATATATGGTATAATAGCGACCGCTTTGGGTTGTGCCCTTGCCTCTTATTGTGCCACGATGGGGCCTCGTGGTGGTCTGAGACAAATGTGCTCGGCTAGGTTTATCTTTGGCCGTTGGTCTGTTAAAATTGTGGCATTTGTAGCCATTATCGGTCTTTTGGGATGGTCAGTTACAAACTGTATTTTGGGAGGTCAAATTTTGAGAGCTATATCCAATGACAAGATCCCTCTGGAAATCGGCATTGTCATCATTTCGATTGTTTCCATCTTCATCTCCATTTTTGGAATCACCCATCTTCTTAGAGTTGAGGGCCTTTTGAGTATTCCGGTACTTATAGGAATGTGCCTTCTTTATGGAGTGGCATCTCCTCAAATCAATGGCATCTCTTTAGATCTGCCCGCTGGTATGTCTTTGGATCCTCTCGACAGAAAGGGTAATATCTTGAGTTACTTCACTCTTTGCTTCTCCATTACATCCACATGGGGCGGAATTGCCAGTGACTACTATATCCTATTTCCAAAGAGTGTTTCTCAAAAGAAGATCTTCACGGTCACCTTTTTTGGAACTTTTCTGCCAACCATTTTCGTGGCAATAGCAGGACTCCTCATTGCATCAGCAGCTTTAAGCTATGAGCCTTGGTATGAAGCTTATGTGGCCAACGGTATCGGGGGGCTTCTGGCTGAAGTATTCTCTCCATGGGGAGGCGGTGGAAAATTCATAACGGTTGTCTTGTTCCTCTCACTTGTCTCCAACAACATCATCAACAGTTATTCTGCTGCGTTCGGACTTCAGCTGATTGGAGGATACATCCACGTCATTCCTCGGTGGGTGATGAACGTTATTGTTACCGTGGTGTACTTGGTTTGTTCTTTAGCAGGAAGAAACGAGCTTGGAACCGTTCTGGGAAATTTCCTGCCGATGCTGGGGTACTGGATCGCAATCTACTTTACACTTTTGTTTGAAGAGAATGTGATCTTTAGATCTACAGCCCTTTTCAAATACTACAGGTGTGAAAGCCATGCCACAGATGGCGTGCCCAAGTACGATTTTGACATCTGGAACGATTTCTCAAGCTTGACCAACGGGTTTGCCTCAACATTTGCCTTTATGTGTGGCGTAGCTGGAGCAGTTCTAGGAATGGCGCAAGCCTACTACATCGGGCCCATCGCAGCTCATTTCGGACACTATGGTGGTGATCTCGGTATGTGGCTTTCCATGGCTTTTGCAGGAGTTGTATACCCAGTTTTGAGATTTTTGGAGCTGAAAAAGTTTGGCAAATGATGTTTTACGAGGTAATGTTGATAGAGTAGATGTGATACTAATAGAATTAATGAAAAATTAATAGAATAAACGCGTTTTAGGCTGGACTTTATCTTCAGGGAGGAAGGAGATCTTATCCTGGCTCACGAGGATCCGTTAGACTCACATGATGAGGTCAAATCTTTATGGGAATGATATGTTGCGTGAGATTAGATCCAGATTTGGCCTTTAGCTTTTCAAAGTTATTGGGATTTCCTGAAAAGTCGAGTTTCCATCAATATAAGTCACCGACAATTATAACTTTGAGATCTAGCCGAATATATAAACGTATGCGAAAAAAGCATGATGAACCAATCCATAGTTCTGTGAAAACCTCATTCAAACTCCTAAAAAGGGAAGGAGACAATCGAGAAAGCCCCGTGATCTCGGAGAAGTCAAGCAGACTTATCAAGTTCAGGCTGCAATAGAATTGATGATAAGAGGCCACCCACAATTCAAGGATGGCAGTTCATTCTCCATCACTATTGACTCGATTGTATGGGATTATCCCTTTAGGCTGATGTACATTGAGATGTAATCAAAGAGAAAGGCCAGCTCCCTGTCTGCCCAACGCCTGAACTACCATGCAAAACCATGCAACCATGCTCATACATCTGCTGAATTCAATAGTGAGCTACTTTTACTGACAGTGATCCCAAACAACCAGCTCATCGCTAAGTAAAAGACCACGAGATAGGTTGTGTGGCACTTCGTTCCTTCGAGGGAAAAGCTAGGCCATTATTGTTCAACTCAAACAAAAGATCGAAATGAAACATGTAGCAGCATGTGAGATGTACATATACAGATACACCAAAAGAAGACTTTCTCACCTATGAACAATTACAATAATAACTAGCTTCCATTACCTTTGTTATGGTGCCGCTGACACTTATGTTCCATATAAACCTCACATGACATTAAGTGCATGAAGATGCATATCGTTCATGCACGCTAGACTTTATAAGTATCCTTCATTACTTTGAGTGAGTCCGAATATATCTTATTGCCCATAGTACCCATATTATTAGATGTGAGCAAAAACAGAAGCGCGTCGTGCAGCTCTCGCACTAGCAGATAGACATTTCAAAGGTGAATGAGTGTCTTCTCTTTTTACCAAAAACTTGATCCACGCCAATTTACATCCTATGCTTCGTTCAGAAAAGCACATCAGAGATCTATGAGAACTTCGTGAGTGAGTCGAGCAATTCCATCGGATTACTGATGGCTACAGTTGGGCACAGGATGGACAATTTGACCGATCTATGCATTTCTCAACACGAAAGATCGCACCATTTTTCGATTTTTGCATTTTTTCTAATGCTCAGCTTGCACTGTTTTTTAGACTCGTAAGAGGAAACCATTGATCGTTTTGATACCAGTTTCTACACATCTGTCTCGCAAGGTGAGTATTCCATTATCATAGTGTTGGGTCAAAAATTAATTTTCGATTTATGAGTGACAACAATTTTTTGACCAAAACAACAATTGTCAACAATGAAAAATGAGGTGTGCGGGTGTGTCAACAATGAAAATTTACCTGTCAACAATGGTGTGTGGATGTCAACAATTCAGACAACAATGGTGTCAGGATGTCTTCCAAGCTGTCAACAATTCCGACAACAATTGTGTGAGTATGTAGAAAGTGTGCGAAATCGAGGACAATAACACTATTTCTCTACATAAAGGGTCCCAAAACCCCCTTCAGCTGGTTTTACATGACTTCTGTAAAAAATCCGAAGTCTCCGGTTAGTTCGTTGCAGCTTTTGCCCGGGAAACTTCGAAAGTCACTTGATGTTGCAAAAACATATGATATCTTTTCAAAGAGATCGCTTGCATCAGATGGGTACCAGTTTTCAGTCTCTCTCTCTTCCGAGTGTGGATTCTCATAGAAGAACGCTTTTTCATCGTCGATATCTTGCTCATCTTTAACTATCTCACGTTTTATTGCCCCTTTGGAACGGAGATGCAGATAAGCTTTTGTGTAGCATGTCAAGTTGTCCATAGTCATTCTGTTTCTTCTGGAAGAATTAAGCCAGGACATAATTGAGAAGCACCTTTCACATGACATGCTATTTGAGTTACATGCAAGGATTCTTTTGGCCGTTCGTGCAAGAAAAGGATATTTTCTTTCAGATAAAGTGTCTCCAGAGCTGAGACTCTGGTAACTGTTCATGAAATCGTCATACTCTGCTAGATGTCTAGAGCTGTTGCCTTCTCCAGCCCGAACAGAAGTGGCCAACTCCTCTAAGTAAAGTCTTGCTTCCTTCACGCTTTCGGTGGAGGGAATATAATGGTAATTGGCATCTAAAATCAAAGCCAGCTTCGCAATAGGAGTGGCAAGCTCCTCAAAGACTCTGGAAAGCTCACCTGCAAAGCGTTTGAGCAATGAAGCCCAAGAGGGACACTTTGGAATGATCATTATCATATCTTTGCAGAGAATGATATACTCTCCTAAACATTGAGACAGAGTGAAGAGAGAGCTTTCACTCTTTCTAATTAGTTCTCGCAATGGTGTTAAAAAATCGACCAGCTGAGTCAAGGATCCCCAAAAAGTAATGTCCATGATAGCTCTGGAGCAGGCAGGCTTCAGATTCACACCGGGTAAAGCTGACACTGCTTTTATTGCATCTTCATTGCGGAGGACAGACGTCAAAACGTCAACCGAGGTTGCAAAACGTGTCGATGACACGCTTGCCAGCCTAGCAGCACCGGCCTCATGAAGGCGACAGGATAGCTTGTTACTCATATTGAATGTCGTTGCAATCTGCTCGCAAATGCGTATCGTCTCCTTTACGTCACCTACGTCACAAAGACGTTTGCACAGAACGTTTAACAGGTGTGTGATACACCTGAGCGATACTAGCCAAGGCATCTCAGCTTTTAGAATATTCCTCATGGATTCTACATTTCTTGCACCGTCCGTGGTTATAGCAACAATCTTTTTCGTCGGAATATCTCGGATTACTTCACGCAAAAGGTTGGCCAGATTTTGTCCAGATGCTGGGTCTCCTTTCATATGAATAGCATCAACTAAAAATTCTTTTCCTGTGTTGGTGACGACTGTAACTCCATAGATACTCTCTCGAGAACGGCTGGACCAGCCGTCTATGGCCAAGGTCAAGTAATCGGAGGTATCCATGATGAGCTTGTTTTCTTTCGCAGCCTCTTCAGCGAACTGTTTTAGGAATACATCTGAAAACTTAGATCTACTAACCCCCCTATAACCTTTACGCAAGTAATTTGTGAATATCTTGAATTCAGGTCTTTCGATAACCGTAAAGGATACACCTGAAGCCAAAATCCAAGATGCTAAGAAGTGATCAGCTTGCTTTACGTCAAATCTTGTGGGAAGGTCCCGAACAGCATCGAGCGTTAGCTGATTACTACATATAGACGCGACATCAGCTTTGGAGGCCCCTTTCACGAAACTTTCACATTTCTTCAGATGGTATCTCATGTCACTACCACTCCTGTTGCGCACACTTGTTTTACAAAAAGAGCAAATTGCTCTATACCCTTTTATCTCAAAAAACTTTCTCGAAGGGTTGGGAGGTCTGCCTCGCCTAATCGCCCTGAAAGCACTATCAGCATTCATTCCACCTTCCACAACTTCTGTTCCATCGTCGGAATCTACAGAGATGATAATCTCTGAAGGAACAGGTTGAGGTTGCGCATCAATCGGGTTGACTGATGCGGGCTCTTCACCTTGAGCTTGATCTAGCGGCTGACCGAGAACCTCGGGGTTTTGGTCCATTGAAATGAGTGAACGTATCTTGAATGTGTGGACGAATAACAATTTATTGCCTAAGGCTATAAAGATATATAGAACGCTGACTGTATTTATACACCGATTGTTCAATGGACTGCGCGATTTCGTGATGAATGACTCCTGCATTATCATGCAGTATTGTGAGAATTTTCATAAGAAACCATTCGAGAAATTGTACTTTCAAACTGACTTGTGCCCTGTCTGAGGCAGAGTAGCATGTATAGAGGTTCTGCAGCGGCCTGAGTTGACAAAAAAAAAACCTGATAAGCTCTGGGTGTTCATTTAATTCGAGTAGACTCAATACTTGAAACCCAATTACACTGCAAAAGCTGATCTGAAAGCTATATATTTGATATAGATTCCTCAACTCCAGACGAGAGCCTTTAAGATGCAGCAATTAGTGTTCTTAAGACTCTAAGTCGTTGACGAATCCTCCAAAGACAGCGATCGTTGAAGTATTTCTCAAAAATTCCGCCGTGCACAATATATATATATATATGCATCCCGCAACAACAAACAAACATTGAATGGTGGTGTCCGCGTTTTCAATATTTAACAAACGCGATGAAAAAGTCGCGGAGGGCAAGATAAAGCCCAATTCTTCTGGTGAGGACGCAAAGTCGCCAGAGGGAGAAGTTCAGGAACCTTTTATCCCCACTGGAAAAAGAGCCACGTTCTTCAAGAGACGGGTTCCTGAAAAAGTACAACAACCACGTGAAGAACTATCGTCTCTCTCTTCTTCCGACTCGGAGTCCTCTGCAGCTGCAGACAAATGGGTTGTGGATAAAAGACCGCCTCCTCCGGAATTGACCCCTTCAAAGCTTTCCTTGTTCATGCAGAACGATTCTTCCGATTCTGAGGCGAATGGAGAGATTTCTATAGATAAACAGAACGTTCTAGCCCTTGTTGCCCAAACCACTTTGTCGCAGAGAGCGGAAAATGGCGAGGGAAGTGGTTTAGAAAGCGAAGTGGAGTTATCTGCTGCTGAAAATGAAATCAACGACGTTATATCAATTGGTTCAGAGGACGAGACTGCAGAGGAGCATGAAGTTTACGACGCGGATGAGCGAGACGATGATGAAGTCAGTTCTTCACAAGCGGAACAAGTTGAAGAAAAGCGTCCGTGGAAACGGATACGCACTCGGTCGGTAAAGACTGAAACTCCGAAGCGAACAAAGAGATACTCGAGTAAACGCGTTAAAAAGCCGCTTCCGCCGTCTTCCCCTCCATCGAGCTCTGTTGATTTAGAGGAGGAACGCGAGGAGTCGAAGCCAGCAAAGTCGAAACCAAAACAGAAGCCACAAAAGCCGAAAAAAGAACAATCACCTTCTTCGGAAAGTGGCGTGAGTGAGTACTACAGCGACAGCGAACCTGATTTGGAGGTGCTGGAAGTGAAAAATCTTAAGGAAGAACCAGACATTTCATTAATCGACGCTAAAGATTTTGAGCCCAATGAGAAAAAGAGCCACAAAGAGAGGAAAAGAATCCTGCGGCATTCTACCTATGTTTCCAGGAAGAGCAAAGTCAGAAATAGAAGGTGAAGAGGAAGAGGGTGTATTATTAGGATTTGCATGTTGTACTATATTGACTGTTTTTGATTGTTCTTGACTATGGAGATTGAGGAATCTTGACTCTGGAGATTGAGTAATGAAGATGTAGTCTGGTTGTTATAGGTAATCTTTGGATTCCGGTAGAGTTTTTTTCAGGTTTATTAGACAAGGATTTTTGAACACAGCTCGCCAAGTTCTTGAATAGGGCGTAGCCTCATGACTTATTCCTGATTGTATTTTATAATCGGGCAATCATTTGAGTTTCTTCAAATTAAATCAATTAAGAAAAACACTCGCTCAATCTTAGGCTACGTCCAGTTTTTCGTATAAACCTAATGTAGCAATTGACTCTCTCTGAGTGGGTGCTCGCCTTTGTTGAAGAAAAAAACCAGACATTTGATAAATGCGCTTGAATAATAAGCCACGAAATCAATTAACATTTATAGTAGGGAAAAGTTTGTTCATTCCGTGCGCACAGCAGTGAGATTCTCAACACGACCAGAGGTTAAACCGCGTCACCACTTTAAAAATAATCAGTACCCTTTGTAAGGACAGGGATAGATCGGTCCAGTATTTGTAAAATCTATTGAGAGAAAAAATGAAATCTCACATCACAGATCATCAACGAGACTTAGATGGCCCCTCGATGACAAATGTTATTTGAGCAGTTCTAGATGCACAAGTCCAAACATATGCGCAGTGAAACATGTGACTGAGTGAAAGATGAGAAGGTCATAGGCTGTGCCTAGAAGTGAAGCCATTTGGCAAGGAACCTCGCCGAGAAATGGGGAGAATCGGGTTTTGATCGCAAGGTGAAGACTGCTCTTTAGGCTTGTTCGTCATGGGTTAATCAGATGTCGTTAGGTTGCTTCGGGAAGGATAATACGAAGAGCATAGAGCCTCCCCTTTCAGCGTGCGTGGTCAGAGATCAAAAAATGGAGACTGAAAAAACGTCTATAGTTATCAATCAAAGATCGCATTTTCATACCGAGTCCTAAAATTATTTACTTTCTATTGATTCAAAATGCGTACATTCTTGTGTGGATGGTGTGGCCAACAAATGATTTTGTTATGGAACAAGTCACGCAAAACCTTAGATCCATTTACTTAGTTTTAGGCCATTTTTCAGGCCTTGTATCAACAAGCACACATCAAGAAAGGGAGAGCAAGGAAAATAGAGTACTGTCATCTAAATCGTCATCTTGACATAGACTAGAGGTGACGCAAATGACCGGCTCCCACTCTCAGGGCACCATAATAAATCAATATATCGTGCTTATAGCCGATAATTGCACATCATTTCAATGAGATACTTTGCTAGGGCAGATTGACAGTAAAGGGCTATGTTCCATGCAAATAGATCACTACACTCCAGATGAGTTGAACATCCAAGTCTTTGTGTTGTATTTCTCTGAACCATTCCATCGCCCTCAGAAAACCACTCTTCACAGAACCGCTCATTTTGCCGCCTCCAGTTCATATTCTTCAACTATCCTCCTCCTAATTTTGCTCTACTGAGTAAGTTGCTTCTCATTATTGTCTCGTTTTTCTCTTTCTTTCAATCATTTGTTCAATTCTCCACATAACATTGTGATGCTTTTTCTGTATGCATCTTGGAAGAAGATTCATATCCAAAGGAGCGTCGAGTTAAGATGTGAGAAGGAAATAGAAAAATATAAAAAATTTCTTCGTGTACAAGTCGGCAAATGAGTGATTATAAACTACAGGGTGTTTTTTCTGAGCCATATAAAGGGATTCGAAATGCCTCAATCGATTATTTTTTCCAGATCAAAGAACAATCAAATCACCTCATCTGACTCACACATAAATATGTCAATGTCCATTCGGCAATGAATCATTAATGCCTTATTATCAAGACTAGAGCCCTTCCACCTGTCATTATCCTTGCACCACAGAGTGCGAAAAATCATCTGATGGCAATCAAAGGATTAGGATCAATTGATCAGCAATACGACGGATCTAATCTACGTATTGGAATTGTTCATGCGCGCTGGAATGCTTCAGTCATCGAGTCCCTTGTTGAAGGCGCTGTTAAACGGATAAAGGAATTTGGGGTGAAGGAATCCAACATTATCGTTGAATCTGTTCCCGGCTCTTTTGAGCTTCCCTTTGGAACAGAAAAATTTGTAAACTACCAAAAGGCAAAGGGAGAGCCTCTCGATGCGGTGATTTCTATTGGTGTTCTTATCAAAGGCTCCACAATGCACTTTGAGTACATCTGTGACTCTGTTACTCACTGTTTGATGAACTTGCAAAACAAGCTACAGATTCCCGTTATTTACGGAGTACTGACGTGTCTTACAGAGGAACAAGCTGAAGCCAGAGCAGGGTTGATTCCAGGAAAAATGCACAATCACGGTGAAGATTGGGGAGCTGCTGCTGTTGAAATGAGCTGTAAATTTAATGTTTCGGACTCTTGTAAGTGTGAAAAGAGTTGTACATGTGAGGGAGTATGCAAATGCGAAAAGAAGGAAATTTGTAAGTGTGGAAACACCTGTAAATGCGTTGGGGAATGTACTTGCCCCAAGAAACAAGTTTGCAAGTGTGAACAGTCGTGTCAATGTATTGGAGAGTGCAAGTGTGGAAAGGTGTGTCAATGCGAGACTTCTTGCAAATGCCAGGGAGAGTGCAAGTGTGAGAAAAAGGAAGCGTGCCAATGCGGAAGTGTTTGCAAATGCGCTGGAGAGTGCGTTTGCCCTAAGAAGCAAATTTGTAAATGTGAAAAATCTTGTCAATGTGCTGGAGAGTGCAAGTGTGAAAAGGTTTGCCAGTGTGGCAACTCTTGCCAATGCGAGGGAGAGTGCAAATGCGGAGTGGAAGCCAAAGGCGGTGATGCATGTGAATGTGAGACCCCAAAGAAGTCATCTTGTGGGTGCTCGAACTGATTCTGCTGTAATCGGAGAGCATTTTTGAGATGCGATTTTTTATGACCATAGCTTAATTTACTGACAATATGTCCATTTGCGGTGTAGTGAGTCGTATACTCTATTTCTTTCGCTGTTGATCGCCTCGGGATGTCTATTCAAGCTGTGGAGAGTGCTCTTTTGTTTAAGCAATAAGTAAGCTCCACTCTATCTCCACATCAACATCCTAGCTAGTTTCGTTAAAGCGTGCGGTTTCCACGACCAGAACAAAGAGTGGGCGTATGACATGCATAATCAGTACCCTAACCAAAAGGATCCCGGAACCATTTCGGTACAGGTTTTAGTAGGTTATTGCTGTAACAATGCGAAGATGCTCGCTTGCAGACCGAGATTTGATTGCGTGAATCAATCCGTCGTGGCAATTGAGAGAGAATATTTCAAAGAGTGTAACCTGCTCTTCTCCTCTCCAGGTTAATACACAATTCACTAGTACACTGATAATGACCATAGCTACATAATCATTACAGTCTAGTACCGGTTTACGATGCTGGAAGGTGGAACATTAACAGCATAATAAGGCCCCTTGGAAGTGGCGATTAGCACGAAACTCAACTCTTTCATGGAATATGAATACCATGACGATGTAACCCTTTCATGCACTATTTATGCACTATCAATCATATTCCCTCCACTTTCGATATAAATGCTACTTGAGATACCTTTCAAAAGACTGATGCTATGTTCAGCAATACTGGCCAAGTATAATCACCTAATCTACGTCACGCTACAATCATTTAGCAATTGCCTCAAGATAAAAAACCTATATGCGCTTCAAGAACATTATAAGTATTCTCCAAATCCCCACGACTGAGTCTCACACCTGTACTGAGCAATCTGCTATGTCTAAGCAAATCGAAAGAGACATTCAAAATAAAATGACGCATAAAACCACGTATTTGTGCATAAGGGTCAAGAGTCCATTAGAGAGGAAAAGCTTGCCTCGCTCATAGAAAATCAAAAAATAGTCTCAAAACCATCTCATTGATGTTGACCCGTTGTCGCTTAAAGTAAGCCTTAAATTGTCTACAGCTCATAACTTCCACCAAATGACAACTTAAAAGAGGTAAACGAATCCTCTTGAGTTCTAAAATCTATAGACTGAAAAGACTCCCCATTATGTGGTCACGATCTACTCCAGATCATTTCTTCCGCTTCACTTCAGAGATAATCAAAGCAGACTCAAGCATACTTATGTCTATTATTCTTCTTGCTCATCTGTCTTTGCAGATCTCTCTTTCTCCGTCTAAACTCCCTGTTGAGCTCACCTCTGTGCTCCCAAAACCAAGAGTCGAATGCTTCTGCATCAAAGTTGGTATTCAGCTTGTTGAGCTGGGTCTGTACCTTTAAAAACGGCGAATCCGAGTGAGGAAAAAAGAGACCGAAATCTTTCTTTTTCAAAGGTGCAACAACCTGGTGTTCTCGTTGGGCTTCAATAATAGACTGCTGCTGCTGTTCGGAAAGCCCTACCGGGGCAGAATGATCGATATCGTCTTCCTCGTCGGAGTCAATCAACTTCAGTCCCGTTGACTCCTGTGCATTAAACAATGATCGTAGGTTCTCAGTTGTTGAAGGGTTGGTTGGCTGATTGTCTTCTGCTTCGACCTCATTCAATTCCACGTCATCTTGCATTTCCTCGTCAAAAACGACAGGCTCAGACTTCTCAAGGCTCCCTTCTGCAAAGCTCGTTGGTTTAGACGTTACATTTGATCCATGCATACCCTTTGTTTCGTCATCGTCCAACTCCATAGGCTTATCAAAGTCGTAATTGGAAAGTAAATTCTCCAAGACTTGCAAGTTTCTCTGATCATCTCCGTCCACTTCAACACTCTTGGAGGCTTCACCAACATAGGGCACAATTCTCTCTACAACATGGTTATTACCATCTCTCCACATTCCATCGACATACTTATAAGCAAGATCGGTCAAAACCTTATCCTTATCATAGCCCCACAGTTTCTGTTTCTTCCCCTTAACGGTCTTCACTACACCAGGAGCAGTCTCAATACGGAAAGTGGCATTCTTGAGTTCATTCCGGCTTCTGGGTTTGTCACGCAATCTTCCCCTAATGGGTGGGTTCATTAAAAAATTTACATTTCCCACATTCTCAATCCTTTCTGTTCGTCTGTCAGCTATTTTTTGTCGCTTGTCCATATCGTGCTTTCTCATGTGTTGCAAATTCTCGTTATTATGGTCCTCTGCCCACCTTTGTTTCCAGTCTTTTTTCGCTTTGGAGATACTCAAAACAGAGTCTTTGAACTTGTAGCCATGCAGAGAACTGCACAGTTTGTTGAAATCCTGGTCGGTAATGTCAATTTCCACAAACCCAAAATATGACTTAAGCGCTGGCTTGGTGTGGAGAGAGAGTGGTGATATTATCTTGCCAAACTTGGCTATGCGACTCTCCAAGTCAGAAGATGTCTCCTTGAGGCTTGGAGATATGTTACCTATGTGTATTCTAACGTGCTCTGAGCTCATCGTGAATTTTTTATGTATGCATAATTTTTTGCAGAAATTGAGGGTCTTTCGAGATTTTGGGGCCAACGAGCGAAGCGAGTTGTGAGTGTGAGTCATGGGCTTGTAGGATGCGGGGCTTCGAATGGGGCTAGTACTTTCCACTTTATCGAGTATTGTGACTCTCAAGTAGAAGACAATAATAAAGAAATTTATCTTGATTCACTTTGTTCAAGCTATATTGTATGAATAATCTTGCCTTCTAACTCGACTGAATCGATCAGAAAACATACAAAAACAATCTGTTATAAGAAGCACCAATCTTCGATATGTAGCCAGTTCAAGTATCGAAGCTCGCAGGCCAAAATGAGTTGTTTGAAAAGGTGAAAAAAAGGGTTCAAAATAACCATTGAGACAGAGCGTCTGATTAAAGATAGTAGTTTTCTATTTTTTGTTATACCTCTCGGTGCCTGACTGACTCAAGCCACCTGTCATGCTTCAGAAGATAAACCTCGAGGTCAAATTACCTCACACTGATTCAAGCATGAAAAAATTGGTGAAAGTGATGCGTGTGCTTCACTAGTTCTCTCACCTATGATCGAACTAGGCGCGAGTAACTGCGTAGCAGCCCTTTTAGTCATGCTAGATTATGGGAGTGAGGTCAAGAGAAGTATGACCTTACTTTTATCAAACTCCAGCGATCGAGAACTGCTTTGTGATCTTTCTCGGTATGTATGTTAGAATAATTGATGATCTGGTTGATTGAGTCGCTTATGCATTCATACTGCACCATATATGTAATTCGGACAACAGTCTAGCCAAGTAAGCCGTCCTGTCCAACTTTGCATACTCTTCATGCTTACTGAAACCTATGCACGTGCTATTGTTTCAGTGTCAGAGTGCCTTGCTCATACCGAATTGCTTGTCGTGCTGCCAATCCCGTCTCCGGATAAAGATGCGGAATAGCACAAAGGGATCAACAAACTGTTAAGCTATGGGTAAGCTAACATAGTATCTCTGACTACTATACTATTAATAAGCTATATAATTATTCCAGTCCGAATACCAGCGAATAATGCTGAAGGGAACAATATGGTGAGAATAATAATCCTCCCCTTCCAGATAAAAGTGGTGATTCATAGAGAAGCACAGCGTCCGTCCTAATGAGCTAGTCTTGACTTGAGCATTATCATCATCTAGCAGCATACTTCCAAGGAAATGCTCCTCTGCACCTTGGCAGAAGAAGCTTTATGAAAGCACGATGAGGTAATCAGGGGTTGATTTATCGCCTCGATAGAGGAAAATAGAAAGTGCTGACATGAGAACTACAGCCTTCTCACTAGGCCGCCATGGCATGAGGTCTCGAAAAGATGACCATAAGTTCCCAAGGGCGTTTTTCGTATGTTTTAGCGTTAGTATCGATGCAAAATGACCTTTTCCGCTTCATCAAGCGTCGAGATCACCCAATGGGTATACTACATCTTGTAGTCATCATATAGAGCGGTCTTTGCTGTTTTCCTCGTTTTTTTGGAAAGATTGGCAGTAATGGACAAGAAGTATATGAAGGAGCCAATTTCTCCAGTTGAGTAACAGTTTAACCTATTATTCCGCCCTTATCATTGTCTGAAAGAACATCCTCTTTCAACTCAGCATTCGGGTCAGCTTTACACTAATATTGTCTGCTTCAGTCTCGGCATAATAACCGCTGCTTAACAGTTCCCAGTCTAGATGTAGTAACCAATCAATCATAAAGTATTAGTATCAATCACAAGAAGTTTGTATTGCATTTGATTATGCGTAGCGATATGAGTTTGCTTAGCATTTACCGAGAGTCGTTGCCTGTTCATCTTGCCTCTAACACCTTCTTCTTCGAATTACAATTATTGATCTAGCGTCATGATATGGATGCCCCGAGTACTCCAGTGTTGACATTGAGATCACAAGCTGAGTCAAAAGAGGTTTAAAATAGAAAAGCGGAACAAAAGAGGACAAGAAATACAGCATAGAAAACTCAGTTCACCTTCGGATAAAAACACTCAAGTTTAGGTCGCCTACAGATCTTTCCATTATTCAAATCACAAGAAGACAAACAAAACTGTGAATGCTTCCAGCGAGTTGATCTTACAATCATCTCTTCCCCTTCATAGATGAAAAAGTCGTGCCCCACCCAATCGTCACCATCACCAAAATGGACGACGAACAAGGTGCACTGGACTCCACATTCTACCTTTCGAGGCTGGATCCGTCGCACAATTACCTTACTGCATCCACTGTGAACATCCCTTTGAAAGAGGATAATGGTCTTGTGACGATAGATACCAACAACGAGCTGCCTGAGGATCCGGTAGAGTTTTGCGTTCTCCTCGAAAACGAATCGGCGTCTCCCGAGATATGGATGGCGATTGCTCGTGCGTACGCCCTCCAGGGGAAAGTGGATGATGGACTGGAAGTTGTGAAGCGTGGGCTTGATTCTGATGCAATTTTCAACTCTCCTAACCAGGTCAAGGCTGCTCTCCACAACTTTTCTCATTGGCTTTATTTGAGAAAGGCAAAGCAGTGCGAGTCTAAGGAAAGTTCCAAAGATTGTGAAAGAAATGCTGTTGAGTCATTGGAAATGGCTTCAAAGTTGGACCCTCAAAACGCTAACAATTTATTGGCCCAGGCCATTTCTATCTTAAAATCTGCAGACTCTAAGCGCTCGGTTGATAGCGCTGCTGACATTTTTGACAAACTGCTCAAACTGGACAATAGCAGTCAAGTAGCACTAGTTGGAAAAGCGCAGGTGGCATTCAAAAGACAAAACTACTCTGTTGCTTTAAAACTTTTACAAAAAACGCTAACTTTGAATCCGCTACTTCTTCCTGATCCGAGAATCGGTATAGGACTGTGTTTTTGGTTTCTGAAGAATAAAAAACTCGCTCAGCTTGCATGGCAAAACTCACTTAAAGTGAACCCGCAAGATATAAATGCAAAGATTCTGCTTTGTGTGGCCAAGATGGACGATACATTCTTGAACTCTCTAAGCGACACAGAGTTTATAGCAAATTATCAGCAATCGCTCGAAATGATCAAGAGCTGCTATCTTGAGGATGCCTCTAGTCCGGTTCTACTTCTGCTCCTTTCGAGTTACTACTTTTCACGCAAGGATCTAGACACTGTGAAAAGGCTGTGTCAGAGAGTTCTAGACACAGCCTCCGCGAGCAGCGTGGTGAAAAGCTCGGCCAAATTCTGGTTGGGGAGGGTATTTTTGGAACAAGATCAACTTTCAGAAGCATCCACAAATTTCTTAGAATCAATCCGTTTCAACAAAGATAACAACTTGTCAAAGTTTGCTTTGGCTCAGGTACAAATTCTGAGAAACGATTCCAACGAGGCCATCATCACTTTGGAGAAAATGCTAAAAGAACAGGGTAAACTAATCGAGTCCCACTATGTGCTGGGCGTGTTGTACTCTCGGTCTCCGAAAAACTACTTCAAAGCCATTACGTATCTTGAAAAGTACCTACAACTGTGCGAGGAGCAGCGGGAGCCTCCCATACAGGACGCTCTACTGATTCTCTCTCAGGTTTACGAGCACAAGGACCTTAACAAGTCGTTAAAGTACTTGGATCAGGTTAAGCAGATGATTTTTTCACACACAAACACATCATCTCTGGAAACGCTCCCTTACTCTCTACTGAACAATTTGGGTGTTTTCACTCTTTTGAAAAGCGACGTTTCCTCTGCTAATTCTCTCACCCCAAAGGACTACTTTGATTTGGCCCTCAAGGCTTTAGAGGATACTCGCCCTTCAAATTCTGCGCAATTGAGTATCACGCTAAAATACAACCAGGCACGAACAGAGGAAACTGTGGGACACTTGAAGGAAGCTGAAGCGCTTTACGAGTCAATACTCAAAGACTGCCCGACATACAAGTCTGCAAAGATACGGCTTTTGTTTTTGAGCTGCGTCAACTCCAGTGAGTCAGTCAAAGAAGAGCTGGAATCACTCTTGAAGGAGAACCCTGAAGATTTAGAAATAAGGTCCTTCTTTGGGTGGTATTTGCACAATTTTGGAAGGCAGCACGGGTATCGTCAGGAATCTATGAGTGAGCACCATAAAGCTACTTTGAATTCTGTAAGCAACAGAGACTGCTATGCGTTGATATCGTTGGCCAATGTGTATCTCTCTATTGCGCGAGAAGTGAAAAATGATGCCAAAAAACAAAGCTCTTACTACACAAGAGCAGCTCAGCTGTTTCAAAAAGTTCTCACGTTCGACTCCAAGAACGTCTACGCCGCTCAGGGTATTGCCATCATCTTTGCTGAAAGGAGACAGCATGGAATCGCGTTGGACATCTTCCGGAAGATCAGAGACTCGCTTCATGACATCTCCATTTACATCAACTTGGGCCACTGTCTGAGCGAAGTCCGTCAGTTTGCCAAGGCTGTGGAGTGCTACGAGATTGCATTGCAAAAGTTCACATCTGGCGGGAAATCAGAAGCAAAAGTTTTAGTTCTATTGGGAAAAGTGTGGTATGTGCGTGGAGTTCATGAGGGGTCTTTGGAATTTTTGAAAAAGTCACTTGATTACGCAACAAAAGCGTATCAGCTCAACAAGATACCATCGCTGCTTTTCAACGTTGCGTTTATCCAGTTTCAGATGGCTGACTTGATTCGAAAACTTCCAGAATCCTCCAAAACGGTGGAGGACATTGAGTTTTGCTCTGCTGGTTTGGAAGATGCGATTTTGACTCTGACGAAAATGGCCAACGAGCCAAACCCACCGCATCCCCCGCAGGAGCTCATGGCAAGAGTCACGATGGGTCAGAATACTTTGCGAAAGCAGTTGGATGCTGTTTTACAACAACAGAAGGACTTTGCGTACTCGGTTGAGGAGAAGCTTGAAAGGGCGAAACGGGTACAGGAACAAGAGAGGCTCAGAGTGCTTGAAGAAGAAGAGCGTAGGCTGAGCGAGGAAAAGAAAAAGGAGGAGATCATGCTCCAGGAGCGACTCAAGCTCCAACAGGATGACGAGGAGTATCGCAAGAGGAGAATCGAAGAAGTTGACGAAAACCCTCCTAGTGGAAGCGAAGATGAGGAGAAACCCAAGCGGAAGGGCAAGAAGAAGGCCAAACGGTCAAAGAAGGTGTCGGATAGTGAGTCGGAGGAGGAGTCTGCTCCCAACGGATCCAAGAAGAAAGGACTGTCTGACGAAGAGGAAGAGCCACTCCCGGAAGAGAAGGATGAGAGTGACAATGGAATGGATGATTTGTTTGAGTGATGAGAGTGAATTTGTATCGTCAATTGACTACTTCTTTAGGTGTTGCCGATGAGTGTATGAGGGGTGCCCTTTTGAATTATATCTGAGTGAGTCTAGGTGTTTGAGTGAGAGATGAGGGTGTAAGACGAAAATGTCATCAAAATTGAGAGTTTTGACAGCAACCAAAAAGATCGCTTCCTTTAGAGACTATTTAAAACTGAGAAACTCTCTTTTCTGTGGGCAAAGCCATGCACATTATATCGGTCCATTTTTGAGAGAATGGGGGTTTTGAAATCTCGGCGATGACTATTAAACAACTCAGGTGAAGAATCTACTTCTATTTAGTGTGCTCATTACCTACTTTGAGAGACATCAATGTACGAAGCTACCGCAACCAGTGCCAAAATTGAGATTTGCACCAGTCACAGAGGTGTCTTTCTTCACAATGATGTGATCTCTTCCATCCAGCAGTATATGGATGAACTTGAGAGTAAAAAACGATTACAATAAGAGGAAGTGAAGTCAAAAGCTAGTTGATCAACAAATTTTGAAAAAGAGAAGGTATAAAGGTCAAAAGACTGTGATAATTTTTCTGGATAGCTAAAGAAAGCCATCTTTTCAATAATATTCTTCTAGGTACTAAAGCTACCGACACCCACTATTTATAGTGGGATGTGCGTGGAAGACATGCGTAGTTATGATGACGACGTGAGGCTTAATCTAGAACCTATGTTTTGATAGAACCGGCAGGCGCAAAACGGCACAGCTGCCACAATCTTCCTCATCCGACTCATCATGAAATGCTTGACGTATTTGACTCATCCCTCAGTGAAAAATCACGAAAAGTGAAATAATATAAACCAAATTTATTAATTAATGGTTTCCGCTCGAATAAACCATATAGAGAGTGTGAACGATATATTTTGTCACTTACTGACTGCTCTCGAGCATATTTCATTGACTTGTGCGACCAAAGGTCTGTTGTGTGCACTTTATAGAAGATAGCTATAGAGCATAAAGTGCAACAATACGTCAAGAAGCATGGACAATGGAAAGGCGCGCGGGGATGGGGTACGGAGAAGGACGAAAAACCCGAGTTCTTCCTTTATTCAACACATGAATACCTCGTCAAAAGACAAAGAAATAAGCTTTTTGTGATTCCCTGTTTTCTCACCCTTTGTGGAGTATATAAAGACTAGTCGAGCCAATAGACGAGCCCTTAAGTCGTAGTGTTGATCCAAAATCAAGAACCCAGTCTCGAAACTTTCAAATAATGTCAGACTATTTCAGTCTCGTTAAAAAAAAAGCTACCAGGACTGTTCCTCAGAAGTAGGTCTCGACCCTTGTCATCTGCACGACTCCACATGTAGGTACGTGTTCGAAGCCTGGTCAGCCATATCTTTGCGAAAAGCCATTTAATCCATATATCTATATGTCATCAATACTTCGGAATATCCTCGCTTTCACAATGTAAATGCTAGTAAGTAAATTACCCTCAATGTCAAAGAAGTTCGGACAGACTTTTATGTGTGAAAATAACCAGCAGGATGGCCCTGATTCTCGACAAGTGTTGTTGGAGATGGTTGTACTTCAAATCGTGTGTCTTTGAAAACACACAAGGTGATTCTTTGGTCTCCGTCATCATGATCTGATTCCACGGACCTGACTCCTGGTGAAAAAGATTGTGATGACAATGTAAACTTTGACCCGATGAAACGAGACCAAAAAAGATGTGAACTTGAAATAGGAGCATACCCACAATACCAGAACCTGGACGCGAACATATGCCTGGGGTTGAACCAGCTCTAACATTCTCAAGCAATCACTTCACGTCCCCCCAAATCATGTGAACACTTCCTTCAACTATCATTGAAAAAGAAGGGAAGCCGCCAACTCTACATTATTGTTACACTTACTCAAAGCATCTATCGCCTCCTTTTCTCCAAAGCCCAAGGCCACTAGCTGCTGAACTTTTTCAGGCTCTGCGTTTCCCGGTCCCTTTTTCTCTTGAAAAACTGGCTGTGCCGCTTCTGGCGAAAAAATATTACCACCAAACCCTTCTTGTCCCGTTGAGCCACCACTCAATCCGATTTTTGGAATTTCGTGCTCGTCCAAAAACCTTGTTTCGACTCCTGCAATCTCAAGCACATTTTTCCGAAGATTGATCAAAGCCTGGTGTCTTTTCAACATATCGAGTCCCAACAGAAAATCAACGTGAGTATCCAAAATGGTCAACGAACACGCAACGTACTGATTCTCAATTTTCAGCATCGTTGAGTGTATTCTGCCTAAAATGGGCGTGGAACCAACACCGCGAGCCTCGCCTTGAAATCTACGATCTATCAACCTCTCCAAACCACACTCTTGAGCCATTTTAGACGACATCATAGTGGTCTGTGCGCCAGAATCAACAAAAGCCTTAACGGGGTGGTTGTTCACCTCACAGTCTATGAAAAGCATATTAACTCCTCCAAAGGACTCTGGAGACATATCCATGGCCGTTTTCATATTCTCCTCAATGGCCTCCCGATTTATGAGCTCCATAATTTTAGCCTGATTTTCAGGATTGTCTGGATCTTCCTGCAATTTTCTGAGTTCTTGTTGCTTTAATCCTTGCGACTCGTGCTGTTGCTGCATAGTTGTCAGAACGAGCTGTCTAAATTCAGTTGGTTTATGCAGAACAGCAGCGAGCGGAGGATTTGTGTTGGAGAGCTGCTGACTCAATTGAGGATTGGAGATATACTGCTGTCTCAATGTTTCTATGTGGTCATTGACAGCAGTCTGATTGTTATTGAAGCTTTGACTGGATTGACTAGAGCCACTTTGACGGGAAACCACAAGCAGCTCATCATCCACAAGACCCAATGCTTCCAGAGCGGCCTCGTTATCTGTGATGGGTTTGCCGTTGTAGGAGATTACCATAGCATTCGATGAAATATCCATCTCGCTCTCGAGATACGCCTTCAGATCATTCACAGTAAGAGAAGAGGGTAAGTCAACTGTGAATACTTGGTCAGATTCAGCATTTGTGATTGTTAGTTTCATTGCCACTGTGTGGGTGGTGTGCGGATGTGCGTTCTTGAAGTCTTTAAAGCTGTTTTCGCTGATGAGGGCTTTTAAATTGATCTTAGTGTCCCTCAGAATGTCCCTCAGAGTATGAATAAGCTTGATTTCACTCGGACAAACATTCATACATCTTCACCTATTTGGCGTTTCCCTCACTAGAGTCCTCCTCTCTCACTTACTTCGATTCAAAATCCTTTCTCTTGAGCATGCCACTCTTTACGATACATAGCGGAGAGAATCTGGCATTTCCTGTCCGGAAGAAAAACACAAGCATTTCAGACAATCTTACAACTAGTTCTTCAGCCACTCCTTCAACTTCTTATGACTTTGATAACTCTGCTTAAACAAAGCCCTCTCTGTTTCGTCCAAACTATGGAAAAAATCAACCCCAATCCCACTATTGGCTCCACTGTCGGCAAGATCGTTAATCAGACTAGCTCTCTGTTTGAGCATTGCTATCACAATATCCACAAGCTCCTTGTCGTTGAATAAAAGACCCCATTTTTCTGTGATTTTGTAGAAATGCTGTAATATAGAGTGCAAGTTGATAGTATCAGGACCAGTTTTGATAGCATTCAACACTTTGTTGGAGTAGAACTCTGGCTGAATCAAATCAAGAAAAGTCTCCTGCTCTCCCCCCTCTGTAGATGACACACTAACAGTGGCCAGAATCTCAGCAAGCCACAGGGGAAGATCCAACTTGGCTCCCTCATTCAACGGCTGACCGGGGTTCCCTTCTAAAAACCCCAATCCCGGCACGGTGATCTGGAATTTACAGGGAATGTTCTATCAATTAGTCAACACGTTGGAATGGTTGAAACTTGCCTGTCCGTCTGCGATGATGTCATCTATGTCGTAGTAGTTTGTCATGACGCGTTACGGAAAAATAAAAAGTGCATAAAGTGCCCTTATTATTTTGAGTTCATTACAGGTCTGACACTTTCCTTCCTGTGTGCCCTAGATCATTGAAGCGAAGCGGAAATGATCGAATGACTTGTGAGTTTTCTATTCTTTTGTCTGCCAATGACTCTTTTGCTACCGTTTGCCTACTTTTTTTTCAAGCATTAACTTTGAGCTTATGTGACCTTGTGATGAAAAAACAAAGCATTCTGTTATGGCTTGAATAGGTGATCTTGAAAAGCTGTCCGTTGTCATTCTATTTGCCCAGAAGCTCACACTCAGATTGAAGACAACAAAGAAATGACTTCCTAATGTTTTTCAAGTCTATCACTGTGAATTTGAACAACAACCTCAGATTGCATGATAAAGTCCTTGAAGACGTTTGTTCGCAATCCAGCTGCAAATTTTATCAACATCTTTATTATCCAGTGTTTTCTTATCCATCAATACAGGGTATGCTTATTTGATTTATCAAAATTCATTGCAAAAGCATGCAACATTGCAACTTTTGTATGAAGATCGTCGTATAAGGCATAAAATCCACTCATTCTTTGGCTGTCACCTTTAATTCGGATCCTAGACTGGGATCTGACAACTCTTACAACTCACTGGGGAGAGAATGAGAAGACTGCGTGAGACACGTGAATTTGTCTACTTCTCATAATCAAGTAACTGCTGCTTCTCACAATCTTACCCCTGCAAGCCGATCAAGCATCCCAACCTCTCAAAGTCAAAGACGTCTGTACATTGTATCATTCTCTTCTTCATTTCCCGATCGTCCTCCTCTTTTTCGTCTTCCAACTCCAACTCTTCCACCTCCCTGGGCAGTACTTCTCTCCCATCAACTGTTAGCTCTGGTTTAATTCTTTTCAATGCCTTGAAAAGATAGTCTGCCCTCCCAGCCGTGCACCGTTTATGTTTGTTTTCAAATGTGGACACTGTAGGAGGTGCACCTATGAAAGAGAAGGGAACAATGCTGAACCTGGCAAATGAGTTCAAAGGTTTGATAAAGGTTTTGACATTCAAAGAGCAGCTTCTTGTTTGCCTTTGCTCTCTCTGTTCTCTCTAATAGTTTGGATGACGAGAGGGTACGGAAAGCTAAAGTACACCGGCAATAGTAACAAATACCGTCTTTAGCAGTTCAGCTTCCAAGAGTGGGATGGTTTTCTTCTACATCGATGTTATTGGTCTGTGGATTGTCTTTCGTTGCCGGGTCAAGGGTCCGAAGGCTAAAAGACTTACGGATAGTCCTTTTTGGCTTTTCGGAAAATGCTCCAAGCGGTAACACTTATGCTCAGAAAGAAAGAAGGATCGAACGTGAAAGGATCCTCAAGGTTGCAGAAAGAACTCGAGTCGCCAACGTACAATTAGTGGTTACTGATCCATCTAAATATTTTCTCCACTCACCCTCTCCAGAAAGTAAATTAATACTAGACATCAACACTAATACGGATCAATCAATGTCATCTCTTCCGCTTCGCTTCAGAGATGATGGCCAGGTAAACCTCCATCGCAAATATAGCTATAGTCAATTAAAATCATCTCTTCCGCTTCGCTTCAGAGATGATCTAATGATCACATGCAAAAAGGTAGTGCCCCTACCAGTCCTTATCCCCGGACAAACAACAATGGTTTACGATACAATCATCTACCACCCAACTCTGCTCAAGCTAATCAAATTTCTCGACTCCAACGGTATGTTGTCCCTTGGCTCTATTCTAACAAAAAGCCGGTAGAGAAAAATGTTTGCGTCAAATCCAATACCTGTGTAGATTTGTATCATTCTACCTCTTAAAGACGGGGAAGCACATTGAATTTGCAGCTATTCTCAAGAGAATCCAGAATGTGATGGCACTGAACAGGAAGCCGCTGCGTTTTTTGAAGCCTTTAAACCATTTGCAACTGATTTCCAAAAGTCTAGATAACCACCTGGCAGATTCTATTGTCAAGATGAGTGTTTTGGTGAAAAATGCAGGCTACTTTGGCTACCTTACTTTGGACTCGCTCGTTTGGTTCAAACTGCTGGGCCTCATCTCTGCGAAAAAATTCCAAAAGGCAAAACGGTACGGAGACTGGATGTGGCTTGTAGGTTTATGTGGTGGTTTGGCTAACGATCTCAGGAAACTCAACTTGTCATTGCAAGCCAAGAAGGCATTATCGGAAGAGACCGAAAAAGATGAATTCAAAAAGGAAGTGAAGACCAACAACGCTCAGTTGGAATCGGCCAAAAAGCTTTTGATCAAAGATTTGTTGGATGCTTTCATCGTGCTTAACAACTTGGACTTCCTCCACTACCCGGATGGGCTCATTGGAGCGGCCGGAACAATCACCTCGTTCATGGGACTGCAGGAGATTTGGTCAAGTGTTAAATTGTAAAGTTATAGTTTGACTTGCGTCTTGATTTTTTCTTTTCGCTCTTGTATTTTTTCTCCTCCTTCACCTTTTTAGCTTCACGATCTGCAATTTTATCCCATTTGCGCTTATCGTCTTCGCTCGGTTCTGTCTCAAAACGGATACCCTCCTTCACTTGACTGCAAAACTTTTCCATGCAATCTCGCAGGTTATCTGCCTGAGACCGGAACCTATCACTTGTTATTAGTAGTCCGCCTGTTTTCGCCCTCTGACACGCAATGGGATTCGCCAACAGAGAAGCCATGATTTCACCCGGTACAAAAGAGTTTTCCTCCCACTGTGATCTGGTCAAAACAAGGGATACCTTGGAGTTTGTCTTGTTAACTTTCTGTCCACCAGGACCAGACGACCGAGAGAATTGAACTTTAAAGAAATTTCTAGGGACTTTTTCAGGCGATAGTTCTGAAATCCATTTGCGCAAAGACTCCTTACTGCTCGAATTAGTAGAATACCATCTTAAGAAAATTTTCATTCTGCACTCAAATCCCGCGGACGCATCATCACACAACCGTTGATGCACAATACGTAATGCATGAAACGCTTGCTGTTGCTTAATAGAAGCCCAGAGAAACCTAAAAAGTTGCGATTGCGTCATTATAGACGCTATATATAAACTTGACAGTTTCTCATGAAAAGTATCAACAATGTCCACTACTGCTCCAATTGACAAAAAAGTACCAAGCGTCCCTCTCTTCAACGGTGCCCCAGACAAGCCAGTCGATCTATCTGAGCTTCTTCAGTCTGACAAGGCTGTCTTGGTTGGTGTGCCAGGTGCATTCTCTCAACCATGCTCCGAATTGCACTTGCCAAACTACATTGCCAACTTTCCAGCATTCATCCAAAAGGGCTACCACAAGCTGATTGTGTTTGCCGTGAACGATGCATTTGTTATGGCCAAATGGAAGAAGGCTTTGGTTCCTGAGGGAACTGTTGGCGAAGACGACATTCTCTTCTTGGCCGACCCAGATGGAAAGTTCAACAAAGAGCTCGGCACCTTGTTCGATGCCAGTGAAATTTTCGGAAACTGGAGAGGTAAAAGATGTGCTTTCCTCGTTACAAACGGTGAAATCACAAAGGAGTTTATTGAGCCTGACAATGTCAGCGTGAAGAAGAGTGCATTCGAGAATGTCCTCGAGGAGGCCCCTGCGTCTCACTAATGGAGTTATGTCTAATGTAATATATGAGCTATTAGAAACATTTGTAAATCGGATTTGGCCGCAATAGAATTCAACGATGGTACTGTTGCATATCTAGACATCAAGAGACTTAAATGTCTGGATGCGACATTATCTTCTCGGGTCACTAACCGTAAGTGACCCGAATTCTATTCAGTTGTGGTCATTGTTGCTATTCTTACCATAACATTTCTATTCTGTTCTCTGTCCTATATAAAGAGACATCTCTGCCCGTATAGGGTGGTCGATGCTCTAAGTGTTATAGCTTCTTTGAGCAGTATAGTTGATATATTCGTTATTTTCTATTTGCTCATCCACGTGCTATATCTACACTACTTCGGCCAACTCTTGCTGTTCTCAATCACTCAACTAAGAGGTCATTGAAACAGTCACTTTCTGTGGTTACCAAATTATACTACAGTACCCTCGTCACTTGATGCATGATGATGCATGATTTGCATGCGCCCTGCATCAAAATTATCCGCGTATGTACCGTACCACCTTTTCTTCGGAGTCATCGGAGAGGCATATTTCAAATACCACAATACTCACTTAAACTCAAATTTTCATAATTGCTGAAAAGCTTTCAATTTCAAAACAAGTTCTGGCTTTTACAGGCGAGTGAAGCGTAGGTCGGAGGATGAAGTAGGTGTAGGAGCAAGATCCGCATGATAAGGTGGATCAGCTGTATCAAGAAACGCTTGCCTCAGAAAAGTAATTTCCTCTCCAATGAATTACTGATGATATCTTCTTTTCATTGTTGGATCCTTCTCTGGAGAAGTAAAAATGGTCTAGACCTACGCGATCTGATGATTTAGGGAATTTCCTCATCACTTGATAGACCTACACAGTTATCAATCAACTCAATTACTCACCGCCCCTTCAAAAGATTTACCCATCAATCCACCTCTGAATAACAATAGATAAACAATATGGCAGAAACTGAAGAGGTTCTGAATGCGACGAATGTATGGACGTCGCGTACGAAGTAAACGAAAAACTAAAAAACAAGCAAAAAATGGGTTATTTCTTTAAAGAGCTAAATTCATCAATCTCTCGTACTCCTCCATCCTTTGCCTCATGAGTTTGCTTTCGTTACTGTTTTTCGGAGCGATGCGTGAGTAATCAAATTTTGCCAGCCTCAAATCACCTATTTTTCTTACTACGAAGTGAACGGAAAAGAAAGCGAGAGTTTTGAAAAATGCAATGAGTTGAAATAAATCAATCTCTTTTACCCCTACATCCTTTGCCTCTTCGCTCACCATTACGCTCCTACTGCTCTTCGCGCAGTAGTCGCTCAATGGTGGCTCGTCGGTCGCACGTTTTTCGGAGCAATGCGTGAGTGATCAAAGTTTGCCAGCCTTAAATCACCTATTTTACTCACTCTAAACAACGACGACAGCAAATGCAAACTCGCCAATATCGCTGTAACTTTATCAAGTGTCAACCCTCGTGATTTTGTGA